>JAQMYG010000020.1:18673710-18685330 GCA_030014215.1 Clariallabes teugelsi
CCGTTGTGCGGTTACTGAACATTGACCTCCTGTTCATCTGAGCTAAAAAGTATTGGCACCCATTCTACACAGTGTAATTTCTTATATTTTCACTATATTATTGTTGGTCTGTCTTTCTGACTTTTAAGTTGCTATAAGAAAATGTGGGCGTGTCTTTAAGACCATGCTTCAAATGTGAAACGAGAGATGCCCTAGTGTGGGTGTGTCACAAGAAAGTACCAGAATATGGTAACAGGACGTAGCTACATTTCCTATATTTGCCCGTTCGCTTTGCCATTTATAAATATTCTGAAATCATTAAACTAAGTTGTGGTTTTAATTATAACTATAAATTATGAATGTAAATTACCAAAATTTATTTGAAATGTGAACATGTTCTAAGGTACACTCATGTGCCTTGCAGATAATAAGCTCCACCCACCACACCAGTGTTCGCACAGGTTCAAATGAGAAAGGTAAGATGCCCATGCCATGTAAGGAAGTACTGTATATGACCATATATGGTAACAGGAAGTTACATTCCCTATTTGTGTATGTACAGTACGCTTTGCCATTAATAAATATTCTGGAAAAATTTTAACTATTGTGGTTTTAATTATAACTATAAATTATAAATGTAAATTGCAAACAGATTTTTAAAAATTAAAACAGATTAATCTTTCTTAGGGAAATTTATTTGAAATGTGAACACCATGCAGGTAATAAGCTCCACCCACCACACATCTGTGCAAAAATGTATTGGCACCCATTCTACCCAGTGTTCTTACATCCTCAGTACAGGATTGTTGAAATACCCTTTACTGCTGTACATGCAGATGATATTTACATAGTGCAGTATACAACTAAATACGTCTTACATTCAGAATGATTTCATGTTAACATGACCACAAAACTACCTACTTGTATATACTGTATAGACACATCAGGCGACAGATCAGGCGCCCACCTGGAGCGCTATCCGTTGTTTCTCTTCAGTTACTAAAGGGGACGGGCTGCCAGCTCGATTCCCAATTGTCATTCACACATTATGGGCAATTTAGAAACAGCAATTAGCTTAATCTGCATGTCTTTGGGAAACCGGAGTACCTGGAAGAAACCCACGTATGGACCTGAGGCAGGAATCGAACCCGGACTCTGGTGATGTGAGGCAACAGTGCTAACGACTATGACACCATAGATAGATAGATTGATTGGTTGATTGATTGATTGATTGATTTTTTTAATTAAATACAAAACACACACACACACCAATTGATACACTACAAAACCAAAGTACCTGGAGCGGAGATGGGATTCGAACCCCTAACCATGCGAGGCATTTTTAATATTCATAGACATTTATAATACTTAGTTTTTATTATGACAGTTTTATTGTCAGTTCTATTGTCAGTGTAGTGGTCAGTACTGTGGCCTCGAACCTTCAGGGTCGAGGGTTTGATTCCCGACTCGTGTCTGTATATGTGTGGAATTCACCCCGCGCTTGGTAAGTTTCCTCTGACAGTCCAAAGGCATGCAGGGTAGGCTGACTGGCATTTCCAAAATACCAATAGTTAGTTAGTGTGTGTGTGTGTGTGTGTCCTTTGTTGGATGCCCTCCACAGGATAAGTTGTATAGAAAGAATGTATAAAGTCAAATTCCTACTTACTTTTATTTTATTTGTACTTGTAATGATTGAAATGCAATAACCAGGTTCTATATAAAACTCCAAAAGTAAATGTTTCCCTAAATAATTTAGTGAATCCTTATAGAATAATATTTATATATTTATATTATATATACTCTATATATCTCAGTATTAGACAGATATGTAGTTAGTAAATAAAGTCCAGCACTGCTCAGGTCGTTGTCGTGTGCCGGGTGTCTCAGGAATGTGAAGACTTGCCGAAGATATTTATAGGCGTCTCTACATGTCAGCAGAGACCGATGCCATGTTATGTGTAAACATGAACCAGGCTGGGGTTCGGGATCCTGGCTGTTTCCTTGCTCCTCACAGGCAAGACCACCGAGTCATCATTTTGTGTGTCACCGAAACCCTGAGACAAATATTCCATAATCATGCACACGGTCAAGGGCAAACGCCGAGACGAGGCAGATCAGAGGCAAGTGCTTTACAGCAAATCTGCAGCTCAGGACCTCAGGTGCGGTGGAAACAGGTAGGGACTTCTTCCCGGCATGCCCTGCAGCACACGATATGCTTTATTTATGTCTTAATTTATTGTAATGACTTGATCACAGGTCTCATGGAAATGTTTTGTCCCACAATAGGCACTTATACATTACTTTAAGTTATAAAGTAATAAAACAAAAATAAAAATCCATTATTTCTTCAAAGTTTCTTTATATAGTTACATTAAATGTATTTTTAATTAGTACCTTTTATATATATATATTTTTATCTTTATTCATTCAGGAATTAAAGACACACTATTAAAATGCATAAATATAAAAATAAATGCTTAAAATATCCAAATTAAGCAAGCAAATATGCTTTATTGTTTAAACAAATTAATTGTATCAATGAATTGTATTAATTCTATTTGCATGTGTGACTGGTGTGTGTTTTGCATTGTTTTTATATGTTTCATTTATTTTATAAATGTCTTCAAATAAATGACAAAACATTATGTTTTGGATGAAAGTAAATAACATTTGATTATCTTGTTACAATAACACTGGTCAGTGGGTGGGATCTATTAGGCAGGAAGTGAACAATCATTTCTTGAAGTTGATGTATTGGAAGTAGGAAAAATGGACAGGTGTAAGGATCTGAACAACTTTAACAAAGACCCATGTCTTGACGATGGGGTCAGAGCAACTCCAAAACTGCAGCTCTTGTAAGATGTTCCTGGAGTGCAGGGTTGAGGACATTATGTTTACATCACTCACTCACTCATCTTCTATACCACTTTATTCTGTATTCAGGGTCGCGGGGGCCTGGAGCCTATCCCAAGAGGCTTAGGGCACGAGGCAGGGTACACCCTGGACAGGGTGCCAATCCATCGCAGGGCACACACACATACACACACTCCGGGCAATTTGGGAACGCCAATTAGCCTAACCTGCATATCTTTAGACTGTGGGAGGAAACCGGAGTACCCGGAGAAAACCCACCAAGCACAGGGAGAACATGCAACTCCATGCACACAGAGATGGAAATCGAGCCTGGCCAGGAATCGAACCCAGACCCTGGAGGTGAAAAGCGACAGTGCTAACCACTACACCACCATGCCGCCACCGCAAGTGATCCAAGGAAGGAAAACTGCTAAACCTGCAACAGGGTCATGGGGTCCAGGGTTCATTGTTGTATGAAGAGTGAAGGCTAGCAGGTCAAGTCTGATAAATAAACAGTAAAAAAAAAAAGAGAAAAGAACTAGACAAACTCTCTGTGACGTCATCCATAGGTTTTCTGAAGGACGGTTTTGAAGGGAGCTCACCCTCAATTGTCATCACCATCTTGGCAGGAGCTGA
Source organism: Clariallabes teugelsi (assembly GCA_030014215.1). Classification (NCBI taxonomy): domain Eukaryota; kingdom Metazoa; phylum Chordata; class Actinopteri; order Siluriformes; family Clariidae; genus Clariallabes; species Clariallabes teugelsi. The sequence continues at coordinate 18,677,179 of JAQMYG010000020.1, forward strand.
CTCAACCCAAGCCTAAATGCCAATGAATTCATAAATAGGTAAATGGGCAGAACAAATGGAGCTTGGCTGTTGGTTAAAACATGGTTACTTACCTCAGTTACTATAAGCTACAGTAACTATCTTAGCTTTCCATCCAGCTGAATAAACCATCTGAACCACTGTAGTCCAACTAGAGACTGTGGAGGCCAAAAAGTGACCATTTATTCTCATTTTTAACACATTCACACGCATATTCACACATTACCTAATGTTACCTTGCATTTGATGGAACTCCGTCATCCATGCCCGACATGTTATCCCATGTCAACTCCTACTCCTACTTTCTTGTGATATATTAAACTACAGTGATTCCAGTTAGCTGGTTAGCTAAAGTGATGCATAGCACGCAGCTTAGTTTCAGTGTTTTGTCTCAACTTGTTTCGCACTTCTATATGGAGATGATGCACTAATGTTCAGAGATGTTTTACCTGCAAAAGCAGACACAAATCCACTAATAGTTTAGAGATAAAGGTTGGTCAGTGGGTCTTCTGAAGGCCCCATGAAGCTGAAAAGCAGGGTAAGCCCCCTCGACATCACTTTCCAGAGTGGTAGAACCTCTGGGTACTGGGTTCTGGTCTACCAGGACCAGGTCGTACTTATGGGCCCAGGATGACTTGGGTTGGCAGGAGCACACCCCATTATCTCAATTATTTGCTTGACAGATGATGCAGGCCAATAAAAAAAGGCCTGCAGAAACTTGTTCAGGGCCAAATAATCCGTGATCTCCTCAACAGATAACTTGTCAGGCTGGAGCCAGCAGAGTGTAATGAAGAGCAGGGCATCAACCTGACTTCTGGGAGAGGTGGTCGGATGGTACTGTATGTCTACTAGTGGAAGGTAGGCCCTATGTGTCTTGGCAAACATAATTGGGGGTGATAATTGGGGGTGAGGCCAGTCCTACTCATCAGGTAAAAGCTTAATAAGGGGGCACTGAGTGTCAAAGGTTGGGAAGAATGGTCATAGTGAGCTCCTTTGCCTACAGCCACCAAGATCATTCTTCAAGCGGGTGCAAGATGTACTTGCAGGGTGGGGTTACGGTCAAGAACAAGAGGTGGAATGGCTAAGATATGCTGAAAATGTGTGTGTGGGTATGTGTGTGTGTGACCATGCTAATTTTCTCGCACTGTCTTATTATTGTCATTAAGGCAGAACAGAAAAGCCTCTCCAGCTTTTGGATGATATCTGAGCAGGATCATGTAAACAGCATCAGGAAGAGGAGTATGTAAACGTGAGGAGGAGTGTGTGTTAATGGCCTCCATCTCATCTTCCTGACATCATCAAGTTACATCAAGTAAGTAAAGCCTATGGTGACCTGTGACCTATGATCGACATGGATGATGATGAGCTGCTGTCGGCCATGTGGGACGGAGATGTGAAGACAGTGAGAAACCTTCTGATGTGTGAACAAGCACCAAGGAATCTCCTGAAGACGGATGCCAATGGCTGGACTGTAATCCACGAGGCGAGTTATTCCGGCCAGACAGATTGCCTGAAACTGCTACTTTCAGGTGAGGAGGCGTTAATGGGGTCAGACATTTTCTTCCAGGAAGTCAAATAAAACTTCATCAGACTATCAGTGCATCCTGTCTGGATGTGGTCAGCATGAAGCCTCCACTAGCAACGCCTTCTCTTCTCATGCTGTATTTTCTTCAGCAGCTGTCCCTGAGATGATTAACTCCCGAACCTCTACACACCAGACTCCTGTCATTCTCGCTGTGTCCCGGGGGCATTTACTTTGCGTGGAGTATCTTTTGGAAATAGGAGCAGATCCTGGAATTCCCACCATAACCAAGGAAACACCTCTCTATGAAGGTGATGACTTTAATCACTTTATTCAATAATTATTGTCCATATTTTACAGCATTTGGATTTATTGTCTACACACATCAGGAAAAAAATTGTACAGTATGATGTATGATATGTTAATATAATATTAATAATTGAATCATATTATTATCATAATATCAATATATAACATATAGCATTGAATTTAATATTATATTCCCTCTCCATAGCGTGTGCCACGCGAAATGTTCAGATGGTGCATCTCCTGTTGAGAAATGGAGCAGATGCCAATCAAAAGTGTTTGGACGGATGGACGGCTCTGCATGAGTCAGTGTCGCAGAACGATCTGGAGATCTGTGAGGTTTTAGTGGAGCACGGAGCTGAGATCAGCTCTCGCAACATCTACGGAGTCACGCCGCTCTTCCTCGCTGCTCAGTGCGGATGCCTGGAGCCTCTGAGGTTCTTTACCAGAAAGGGTTTGTAAATTCACAGATTCCTTCCACAGCACTGAGGAATTCTGGATTCTGATTGGTCAGAAGATGTTGTTTATTCTAATCATTATAATGGCAGCACAGTGGCGTAGTGGTTTGATTCCCGTCTCCGGTTCTGTGTGTGGAGTTTGCATGTTCTCCCCGTGCTTGGTGGGTTTCCTCTGGGTACTCCGGTTTCCTCCCACAGTCCAAAGACACGCAGATTAGGCTAATCGGCGTTCCCAAATTGCCCGCAGTGTGTGAATGAGCGTATGTGACTGTTGACCAAAAGTCCTACCACTGTTGTTAAATGGGAATAAATACAACGGTAATCACCACAGGCCACCACGGCCCCTAGTTGGACTACAGAGGCTCCTAGATGGATGGAATCATTATAATGCATTATGAATGGAAATGAATCAGCTTCAGAGTGGTAACAGAACCCTGTTTTGTGCAGGAGCGGATGTAAACAGCGAGGCAAAAGATGGAGCCACGCCGTTGTATGAAGCCTGCAGGAACAATCACACAGACATAGTGGAGTATCTTCTGGCTCAAAGTGCTGACGCTAACAGACCGGGAAAGGACGGACTTTTACCTCTTCATATAGCAGCAAAACACGGGAACGACAGGTATCAGGCCAACAACAACCACACAAACATGCCGAGACGTCAGCAGAGGAGCCGTACATGTCTGTAACCGAATTATGATTACTGAATTTGATTCTCAGTAGAACTGAATAATTCTATATTTATAAAGTCATAATAAATGACTGTGAATGTACAGTATGGGTAAAAAACAGGTTCCTTCTCGATGGTTCTCATTTATTAGACTCATTATTTCAAACTTTCTAATAGAAGTTAAACCCATTGTTATATGATGAAATAGTGGCTGATAAACATTTTATTATTATCATTATTTATTTTTAAATGATTTATTTGAAAATCAAGATAGCAATCAAACACAAATAAATATGATCATACCAACATTTTGGTTAGTTTTAGCATTTTTATAAATGAATGTCGGATCAGTTGTTTACGCTTGATATAAAATTATGATTTTTGCTTCAGCTCTGAGGAAGATGTTTTAGTGAGTGATATTATCGTATCGCAGTACCTTAATAACAAGGTATTAATATTTACATTTCACACTCTTTCACACTCTGAGTCCTGGAGTATGGTGTGTGCCATCATGAAAAACTTCATAGATGTGATAACCTTCAGTACCTTCAGCAGTTTCAAATCCTACGGCATGGATTCTTACGTAAGATGAGTAAATACCCCACTGCAGAACTTTGAATGATGTAGGGAACAAGTGAACAATGGGTCATCACTTTCCACAGCAGTAGCGACAGGTATCCGAGGTGTTTATGTTACCATGGTAACGCAGGGAGGAAGTGACATCTGTGCTGGTGATGTCGCAGGGTGTTTCGAGTTTTGTCTGAGGAACTTCTCTTAAGCAACATTTCCTGCACAGGGAGCATGGAGCAGGGAGCACCCTTTAAAGTACACTCTGGAATGGAACGCAGCCCAGGACATAAATAACTTTTCAGGGAGCTACGCAAGAACACCTGAAACACAAGACAGTGAGACACAAAATCAACACATGCCACAAGGGGGCGACCCTGACACTTTCTCGTAAAAAAAAAAAATACTTAAGAATTATCCACAAACAAAACTGTTTCTGTACTACTAAGTTTATCGAAAAATAAAAATAAACAAATCTGGAAATAAAACTGTAATAAATAAATAAATGTAAATTAATAAAATGTAGTAATAATAGCATTCACCATATTTTTTGATTGTAAAGTTGAATCACCTTTAACTCCCTTCTCAGGATCATCTCCAAACTGATCCTGATCACGAGCGTGACTGAAATCCAGCGCAGTGGCATCAGCCCGGTTCATCTCTCAGCCGAGAGCAATGAGGACGGAGCTCTGGAGCTCCTGATCCACTCCGGCTTTGACGTCAACTTCCTGCTGGCTCCGGACCGTTCCCGCATGTATGAAGACCGGCGTGTTTCAGCTCTCTACTTTGCAGTAGAGAACGGGAACGTCGAGGCCACCTGTATGCTTCTGGACGCCGGCGCTGATCCGAACCTGGACCCGTTCAACGTCCTGCTGCTGGCCGTGAGGCAGGGTCACGTACGCCTGGCGACTTTACTGCTGGAACACGGAGCTAACGTAAACGCTGGCCTCCCTACACACCCCAGCACGTTCCCGGCCTGCGTGATGCTCAGCGTGAGGAACATTACCATGATGAAGTGTCTGATGGACCACGGCTGTGACGCAGAAGCGTGTTTTCAGTGTGAATATGGAGCTGAGGAACATCCCACCTACACCAGGAGCGAGACGGAGACACGTCCATGTCTGCAGGTACTAATGACATGGAAATATAATTGAAGTTTAAAAATCGTGATAGATTTCTAGATGTTTTTCTGTTTTTCTCACACAGTTCTGTCAGATGATCTCAGCTTGGCCGGTGCGTCACTGCACGGGACCCGTCGTTAACCTGCTCCTGGATTACGTCACGCATGTAACACTGTGTTCCAGACTCAGTAAACTCCTGGAGGGCGATGAGTCCTGGATGCATATCAAAGACAGATCAAGTACGTATGTCCATATTGAATACACAGCATGGTGCAAAAGTTAGCATCCCCCTAAATTTCACATTTGTATTATTGTAATTAACTTTATTCTCGATAACTACAAATCAGAAACGAACATCACTGTATAGAGCTTGTTCTGTACATTAACACACAGATATACAGTAGAGAACATGAGTATTAAATCCCTGGATGGAGCAACTTCAAGTAGCCAAAACCTTTTTTCTCTTCATCTCAGAGGATCTGAACTACAAATCTGGATGAAGACTTAAAAAGATAACGTCTGTAACTGTGTGTGTTATGCTAGCTTGCTTTCTGCCCTATATACTGTATACAGTTTGACCTTGACTCCTATAGTATGTGGACCAAAGGTCAAATGAGCAGGAACGAAAAGTTTTTCAAATGCTCATGTACATGTGGAATAAGAAAGGGCGCTGTATGAATGTGAGAGTCGTATCAAATGGATCATTTTAGTGACTCTTGGCTCTCAAACCTGATCCCAGAGCAAATTGCCCATTTCCCTCCAAAAATCTAGCATCTAAAACCATGAGGGTGAGTCAAAATTTATTTGCAGTATGGCTGTACAATTTCTTTTTCATTTTTTAGAAAAGACAGGTAAATAATTTTTAGACATATAACCTCTTTGCTTTTCAATACACTTTGTCTATCTGTCAGCAAGCTTTTGTATTCCCTCAATATAAATGTTTTAGGCTGAGCTGTAAGCCAAGAATGCACTGCTGTCTTCACGTCTTCATCAGAAGTGAACCTTCGTCCTCGTAGCTCTGCTTTCAGGAGACCAAACAGGTGAAAGTCCTCCTTTAGGGAGGACGCTTTAACACCTCGAGTGTCGACAAGCGTCTCACTGTAACGAGCGCTGTTGATTGTTGAACTTTTTTCCTGGTGTTCCAATACTTCTGGTCCTCGAGAACACCAGAAAGCAGTTAGCATTGATGAATTTTCCAGCTGATGGTTGATTGAGGATGTTTCCGTTCCGTACTCTGCCGTTTACTCTCAGACTCGTAGTGATGAATCCGTGTCCCATCACCAGGAATGATTCTTGTTAAGAAAGCGCGAAACCGGAGTGCTGATCATTTTTGACTCTTTGACCCTTGTTTGATACCCTAATAAGTCCTGGCAGATATTCATTTGGCTCCTTGAGTTGTAAAGTAAGATGTAAGATAATAAAAATGTTTACATTTTAATGCATTGCAATTTAATCTGAATGGAAAACAAATCTTTACAGCATTTATAATTCTTGAACTTTACAGCACTGCAGTTTATTGTGGTTGTGTATTCACACGTGTGACATTTGTCATTCCCATCACATTCATAATCGACAATTCCCTTCATGACCTCCAGAGTTATTTTTAATTGACGCCTTATAACATCAATTTTCTCTCTGCTTGTTGGAATGATTTCCTGTGTACAGTACAAGTGTCTGGTGTTTTGCATGACTCATCATTTCTGTATTTTCCTGTTTGCTTGCTTAGACAGTTGTTGTGTTGTGTTGTGTTTTTTTTTTGTACAGATTTATTTTTTTATTATTATTTTTTTTAAATTACCATAATTCAACAAATCAAACATCTGACTCAGTACTGAAATCATATTTTGGTTATCATTTAAAGTTTTAAAGGTTTTTTTATTTCTGAATGCTCTTTTAAAAATGACACATTATGGCCAGGTTAACTGTATTTATTTATTTATTTATTTATTTATTTATTTTTATTTACACTGCAGGCACTGAGGTTCTAATCAAACTCTATTCACACAATCAAACAAGTGACAAACTACACTACCATAAATAGTAACACTAACTGTAATTCTAGTAGGACGTGATTTACCGAGTGTACCGAGTCCCCACGAACAATTAACCACCTTATTTTATTCCTCTTCCTCTTCAGCGCTTCCTCAGAGTCTGATGCAGTTGTGCAGAGTCAGAATCCGACAGTTAGCAGGAAGAAAACGGCTCAAAGACATCAGCAACCTTCCAGGAAGATTAATCAGCTTCCTCAACTACAACATACGGTGTGAAGAAATCATATTTTAAACTCCTGATCCAGACCTCGAAGCACTGACACTGGAGACTCCTTCCACACAAACATGTCCCATAATACGTGTAGAACGAGTGTGTTAATAATTAGAAACATGCGGCGCTCTCAGAGCTGCTGTTAAAGAAAATGATTTGACCAATCAGAATGCAGAATTCAACAGTACTGTGGTGTCACAGATAATAATGTAAAGTAAAGCGCTTTATAATATTTAATCAGCTCATACTGTATAAAGTGTTTTTGTTAGATTTTAAAATAGTATCACTATACTCTAATAGATTTTAGACTGTGTGTGTGTGTGTGTGTGTGTGTGTGTGTGTGATATTATTCTGACCACATGATGGTGCTAGTGTTATGATTTAACTATATAAACACATTTACTTTCTATACATGGCTTATCTGTCATGTACATCAGGGATTGATTTTGTGTACACTTGTGTTCATGTTTTAATAAAGTTCAACGCTGAATTGGTTTTGACTTTTATATCTGGAGTTGAAATTTGTAAGTCGGGGGCCAAACGTTTTGAGAATGACACAAATATTCATTTTCACAAAGTTCTGCTGCTTCAGTGTTTTTAGATCTTTGTGTCAGATGTTACTCTGGTATACTGCAGTATAATTACGAGCATTTCATATGCGTCAAAGGCTTTTATTAACAATTACAAAGAGTCAGTATTTGTAGGGTTGTCCCTTCTTTTTCAAGACCTCTGTAATTCGCCCTGGCATGCTGTCAATCAACTTCTGGGCCACACCCTGACTGATGGCGCAGCCCATTCTTGCACGATCAATGCTTGGAGTTTGTCAGAATTTGTAGGGTTTTGTTTGTCCACCCGCCTGTTAAGGATTGACCACAAGTTCTCAATAAGATTAAGGTCTGAGGAGTTTCCTGGCTATGGACACACAATTTCCATGTTTTGTTCCCTGAGCCACTTAGATATCACATTTGCCTTATGGCGAGGAGCACTGGAGGACATTTGGAGCACTGCCAATATCAAATATCCACTCATCTTCTATACCGCTTTATCCTGTATTCAGGATCGCGGGGAGCCTATAACAGGAGGCTTAGGGCACAAGGCAGGCTAAACCCTGGACAGGGTGACAATCCATCCAGGGCACACACACATACATATACTCACACACCAGGGCTTGACATTGGCACCCGCCCACCCGCCAAATGCGGGTAAAATTCGGCTGTGGCGGGTAATAACT
>JAQMYG010000020.1:18690020-18702259 GCA_030014215.1 Clariallabes teugelsi
CATGCACACAGAGACGGGAATCGAACCCGGACCCTGGAGGTGTAAGGCGACAGTGCTAACCACTACACCACCGTGCCACCATCCAATATCCAACGAATGCTAAATAAAATACTACTACTACTAGTAATAATAATAATAATAAAGGTCTGTTCAATAGTAAGTATTGAAACAGGTCTCCTAATCATGCTGCTTTACACCTGAACTTGTATGATTCTCCTGTAAAAATGATTCAGATCTGCAAAGTCGTGTCAGTTTTAATGTTTAGCCCAGATAGCTTTTCTGTTGTTGATGCTTTACTGAGCAGTTTGTTTATTTCCAGGAGTCAGTATCACTGTATTTCACCCCACTGTAACTTCCCCTGCCTTCAATAAGCCAGGCATGCCTTAATGTCCTACGTGTAAAGCCAAGTAAAGATGAGATTCAGGTCACAGGTTTGTTTACAACATGTCATCTAGATTGCTTTCGCAGTAACACTAAAACTCATAATCCAGCGCTGCACAGAGCAGTCTGGAGAAACCGAGCTGACAGAACAGAACTTCTACACAAAATATCCGCCCCATCCTGATTCCTGGTCAGCTTTCACACAGAGTAAGGTACGTCACACATTCGATAAGATCAGCATTAACACTGTAGGCATCACTATGGATAATTTTGCAAAGTCTAAGGCTAAGTTGTTGTTTTGTTGCTGTTGTTGTTTTTAACTTGTATATTTTATGCACGTTCTATATTAAGGCATAATGCTAACCATGCCATGAACAATGCACCTCAACACCTGTCCTGGCAGCTATTTTATGTGCGGTATTTGGACGAGGTCAACAGCTTCAGTTGGTTATATAAAATATGATTATAAATAAATATTAGCAAAAGAACACCTCCTAAGCAATAAGCATGTGTGTCCTGGGACAGAGCATGGCATAAGCTCCAGAGAGAAAAAGTGTTTTTATTTATTAATAGTGAGACTTATTGTATATATTTTACTGTCATTGTGGCTCCTAGTTTATTGTTATATTTTTTGGATAAACAACTTCATACTTAAACCAGTAATATATTATTATTATTATTATTATTATTATTATTTAAAAAGAAATAATAAGCTTTTGTATGGGGGCACAAACTTTTGCACTCTAACCATATTGATGTGCTGTGGTTTTCAGAATCTTGCCTGCCCATGTGGACGATGGCTGCTCCGCAGGTGTCGACCCCAAGCATGACGACTTCCTCTTTGGACACGGAGGACTACAGCATCTACGCTAGCATGACTGAGGAGCAGCTCCTGCAGCTAGCGATTGAGCAAAGTCTAGCTGATGCTAACACTCAGCAAAGCTGCTCTCGCACAACGAGACTGACGGCTCAGTGTTCACATCCCCCACGGCCTCAGAGCATCCCTCCTCCTGCAAACCCGCCTGCTAATCTACCCGCTGACCCACCACTCATCCAATCCTCCAGGTTAATGTTTATAAGACACTCTTAGGGCATTGACACCAAATTATGTGGTACTGCGAATGGAAGAGCGCAGAATCATTATGATGATAACATTTGCTAAAGTTTCTTTCTTTTTTATAAGATTTTTTTTTTTTAATCAGCATAATTTTATTATAGAATTTAATGTTTCTAATTAGCTTCTACGTTTTTACCCACAGTAAAGTTTCAATGTCTTTTAAATGTTAAATAGCTGCCCATTCACTACACATGCTCAATACATTGAAGTGTCTATAGAGAAGTAGGGTGGTATACAGTACCTTACCGAGTGCAGCACTTTGCACAACAGAACACTAGAACTAAAAAGTTCTGGCCTAAACAACACATTTTACATTGAAACTTCTCTCTATTTTCCTAAAAGTCACTAAAGTTAATAGGCATGTACACATAATGGAAGAAATGTACTGTATAATCCCAGATTCCGACTTGCTAGCATGCTTTCAGGAAGGTGAAAAGCACTGGTTTATATGTGTAACATTGTTGAAATGTTTTGTGAAGCCCAGTTCCCTCTTAGTATACATCATTTTTTATCCTTACAGTAATAAACAATTCTCAAGAATCAACCGAGATGCTCAAAACCATTTGTTCAGCAAGGAAAAGACGGAAGTGATTGCTTGGACAAGACACAATGGATTTTTACGGGTTACTGTGGAATCAGTCAAGTAAATGTCTTTAAAATGCAAAACTAGCGCAAATGTGGCTAAAATTAGTGCATTGACTGATCCAAATTGGGCATTTTATTTCCAGAGATTTAGACCCTTTTCTCTCAGCGATTTGGAAAGGTGATGCTAAGGCTCTAAGTGCGATAGTACGAACCAAATCCCGAAGCCTTTTGGAAACTAATCAGGAGGGTTGGCTCCCCCTTCACGAGTCAGCTTACTACGGTCATGTGGACTGTCTAAAGATTTTGCTAAGTGGTAAGATGTCCTTTGAAGACCATACACTCTTGTGTTCCCTGTGTGGACATTCATTTTAATTCATGTTTGATTGTGTGTTGCTTTTAGCCCAACCAGAGACAATTAACAGACGCACCCTAAAGAACCAAACTCCGCTTCTACTAGCTGTAAGTCGCAGACATTCAGCTTGTGTCCACTATCTGTTGGAGAAGGGTGCTGATCCCAACCTGGCAAACCACCAGTGGGAGACTCCATTATACAAAGGCAAATATATGTTAGCAATTAAACCAATAAAACCAGGATTACACTTTATGTACAGTATGTATGGGATGGTACTTACATTATTACCATAACTGCCAAATCATGTACTAATGCTAATCTGCTCAACTAGTTAGCACCTTTGGCCCCCGTTTTCATAAGCTATTGAGGTAGATACCTATGGATTGAATGCAGCTTACTCAGCTACAATACACTATTAAATTATACAAACAAGGCACCATTGAATTCTGGATTCTGACTGTTTAGAAGGTGTTGAATTGTAATAATTACAATGTAATGTATGTGCCAAAGCAATTCCAGCTTTGGGCAAATAGTTTTGTTTGTATATAACAATGTTTTTTTTTTTACAGCTTGTGAAAAGGGAACTGAAGAAGCTGTGGCTCTTTTGATAAGATATGGAGCACTGACAACTAAGGCATCAATACAAGGAGCAACACCACTGCACGAAGCAGTGGCAAGCAAAAATGTGGAAATGTGCAAATTGCTACTGCAAGGAAAGGCAAATCTGATGGCTAAAAACATTTATGGCATAGATCCGCCATTCACAGCAGCTCAGTGTGGGGCTGCCGAAGTCCTAAAATTCCTGATAATGAAAGGTAGGCATCAATTAAAATAGAGTACATAAGGAGTTACAAATTAAAAGCATTTGTAACATTTTAAACTTAACTACAGTACATGTTCACTTGAAAAGTCATCAACCAAGTCACCTCTTCATTGGTTTTATCCAGGAGATGGCTTTATAACCATTAAACATTAAAGAAGTGGTATAAATAACAAAATTTGCCAGTGGACACAAGTTTCTCAGTATTGATTAAATTCATTGTCCTTCAGGTGCAGATGTTAACACTCAGGCTAATGATGGTGCTTCAGCCTTGTTTGAAGCCTCTAAAAATGGCCACAGTGAAGTCGTAGAGATTCTCTTGTCCTACCGTGCTGAAGTTAACAAATCTAACAAAGCTGGACTATTTCCTATTCATGTTGCAGCTAAAAACGGACATTGCAGGTTTGTAAAACAAGGTTTATCCTTTTGTTAATTCATACGGAATTCATTTGATGGGAAAGAAAAAGCTTAACTATATTATTTTCCTTCTTGTTCAGAGTTGTTTCCTTGCTAATACCAAAAACTAACAAGACCAAAATAAATCGCTCTGGCATCAGTCCTCTTCATCTGGCTGCAGAACGCAACAGAGATGAGGTTCTTGAGGTACTGATAGATGCCGGGTTTGATGTCAACTCCATGCTATCAGAAGATTGGTCCAAAATGTATGAGGACCATCGCAAAACTGCCCTCTACTGTGCTGTGGCCAATAGCAATGTTGATGCAGCTGAAATGCTCCTGGAAGCTGGGGCCGATCCCAACCTGGACACCTTCAATCCTCTGCTCGTTGCTGTGAGGAAGGGCTGCATTGAAATGGTCAAGCTTCTGGTCAACCATGGTGCAAATATTAACTCCATCCTCCCAACTCACCCCACCGAATTCCCAGCTGCTATGATTTTTTCCATGAATAACTTGCCAATGATTAAGTACCTCATGGATTATGGGTGCGATGCTCAATCATGCTTTAAGTGCGACTATGGCAGTGGATCTCACCCGCCCATAAAATCCAGCATGCAAGATGGAAGGGACAGGCTTTACTACCTCGGTGATGAAAGTTCAGAAAGCTGTGTACAGGTAAATGTTAGAAAACCACAAGGGTACATCCTTGGTACCTTTGAATCTGTGAACCTGAGTATAGGATATATTTGAGGGTAAATTTAGAGAACAGTTACTATTCATCTACATTATATCAGTTTTAAAATTCAATACATTCATGTTCCCAGATCTTTCCATCCATTATCACTACTGGATAAGTCTAGGGTTGCAGGGGGTCTGGACCATATCCCAGAGAACTTAGGGCACAACACCCTGCATGCCAACCCATTGCAGGGCATAAGCATGCACAAGCAAACACTAAATTAAATTTTAGGAAAGAAACAGCCTACAAACAATCAACCTACACCACATGTGAATGGACTATAAAAGGAAAGTAGGGTAGCTGAAGGGAACCAACCAAACATGGGGGACCTTGCAAACTCAACGCACAGAACAGAGGGGAGATTCAAACCCCCAACCCTGGAGTTGTGAGGTGACAGTGCTAACACGTAGGCTCAAAGGATGTACCCATCCATATACCCATCCATAGTGGTTCATTCCTCAGCAATTTCTAGGGCAATTAGCATATGACAAAAGAAATTGGCTGGTGTGCTTCAGTGAACCTCAGGATTACATCAGTGGACGCTTATTGGTTCAGTAGGGCAACAATTAGTAAAAAAAAAAAAAAAAGTCAGAGGAGAGACACCAGACAAAGAATGATCCTAATGACCCCCATAGAGATAAACCCCTAGGGTAAGGTTTACCCATTCCTGAAGCTAGGCCTGGGGTCGAGGTCCGGTCCACCCACATAACGTGGGCTCTGGATTGTGGGCTCTCAACCTGCATGAAAGGTGGTGGTCAGATGCAGTGCCAACCAGGCAACAAGTACATAAGCAGACAATCTTGGGCAGACTAGGCCCTTGCAAATGAAATTCATTTAAGTAAGTTAAAGATAAAACAAAATGTGCCAAGGCCATACCCGTGAAGTACCCCAGAAACCAGCAATGATACAATTTGAAACTTGCATTGTACATTACTTATTATTATTGTTTAAATATCTGACTTCAACAGTTCTGTGAGATGATTGCCAGGCCAAAAGTCACCAGTTGGGCTGGACCTATCATAGACATACTGCTAGACTATGTGGGTCATGTGAAACTCTGTTCCAGACTAGTTGAACACCTGGACACTTACAGTGAATGGGCTGAAATCAAAGAGAAAGCAAGTATGTATTCCCCTTTAATCCCATATGTTCGATTCCAAAATAAGTGTGTGGCATAACTAGATACCCTGTAGTAATCACTCATCTTCAATATGTTCTTTATCCTGTTCGATAGAGTGAGTCCAGAGTCTATCCTTGTTATGCTCAGTGGGAATAATTCCTAAACCCGGTATCAAGTCCATCACAGGGCACCACTCTCACACCTGTAGGTTTCTGGAAGGTGGGGGGAAATCAGAGAAAACTGGACACATGAAGAACACACATATAACTTGTAGAACACTGTAGAACCCTGGAGGTGCGTGGTTACCCACTGTACCACAATGCCACTCTGGTTTATTCTCACCTTGAAAAAACATGACAATATGTGGACTAGTGGCTTCAAATTGCTCACGGCTAAGAATGTGTGTGTGCATGGTGCCCTGTGATGGACTGGAGTACTGTTCGGAGCATACTCCCCCACCTTACACCCAGTGTTACCTGTGTATAGGGTTTGTGTCTACCACAACCCTAATAAGGACAAAGTGCTTGAGGATGAATGAATAAATTAATAATTAAAAAGTACTTCTCCTAGTTCATGTGTTTCATATACCATGCACTCATCTGGATAATCCTTAAAGTTAGTCATTGTTTGTGAATAATGGACTGTGGAGCATTTAAACTCTGCTTGTCTGTGCAGTGCCTCCTCGGTCCTTGATGCATCTTTGCAGAATAAAGATCCGTCAGCAGCTGGGAGTCCAGAGACTAAAACAGATGAACCGTCTCCCTCTGTCTCCGAGGCTTATCAAGTTTTTATGGCATGAGAAAGAATCATTTACTGATATCCTCTAAATGTGAAAATATAGTCTCAGTTATCTTTATATTTACAGAATCTTTTGGTCTTGTAAAGATGATGATACTTTTTTTTTTACTTTTGGTAAGTTGTCAAACTGGTTTTGTTGCTGCTTTTAGTTGTTTTTAATTTGTGAGTAGTCAAGCCAGCTGTTTTGTTTGATGTAACAAATTTTATGTTTACTTCAAATACCCATAGGGTTACATTTAATTCAGTAAAATTCCCATTCAGTCAGATTCAACTAAATAAAGAAATAAATCAAAATCATCTATCCAAATTGCACAGACATTACAAAGTTGCTTTGCTGTGATCTGATTTATTTTCAGCTGCCCAAACAGTCTTTGAATTGAGTTGATTAACAGAATTTTAAAAGTGCTTTGAGAGTAAAATTTCTACAAATATTTGTTAGATTTATTATTATTATTATTATTATTATTATTATTATTATAACTTGTAATTTCAAGAACATCAAATTCTGTATAGAATACAAACTTTAATCCAACCTCAGTACAAAGTGTAGCAGTTTAAGATTTATACTGATCTAAATTGTTTCAACCAGTTTGATATTGTTATAATGTTCTCCACTGAAAGATTATTATTATTATTATTATTATTATTATTATAAAAGGCTTACATATAAAATGTGATGAATGTGTTATACTTGTATAATCGAAATGTTGTTATAAATTTTATGGACTTCTTTGTGAATTTCTGTGCTTTATATAGTGTGTAATACTGTACAGGATGTGCTATGTGTATAATGTTATATATGATAAATAATAAATATGTTTTTTACAACACTATGATGGAGTGTAATTGATGATGACCCGGAAGCCGGACACGGGCGGTTTCTGTGAGTCAAGGTTCATTACTTCTGTTGCTCATGGGACATATTTATAGAGGAAACCCTACAGTATATAACTCGCTGCAATAATGCTCATCACTAAGTCACCATGGTTTCCTGTTAAAATGTATTAAAATCTTCAAACGGTATCTGTTTAAGCACCTTATTTGTAAATGAATTCCCCACCAAATGTGTATATATTTTATTATTCATGTGTTTTATTAATCAACAGTTCAACAGTTGTGTAAAGAAATTTAAAAAATTACCTTTTTTTTTTACAATCACTAAATTTCCGAGATATATGAATATGCATAAATATGCATTAAACAGAATTGTCCAGCTGTCACTGATAATTCCTTAAAATCTCCACTAGTCAGCTATTTGCTAATAAACTAACTTCTCTTTGTTGCAGATTACAGTCTTGAGCTCTTGATTTACATTGT
Source organism: Clariallabes teugelsi (assembly GCA_030014215.1). Taxonomy (NCBI): domain Eukaryota; kingdom Metazoa; phylum Chordata; class Actinopteri; order Siluriformes; family Clariidae; genus Clariallabes; species Clariallabes teugelsi. The sequence goes on from JAQMYG010000020.1 coordinate 18,697,646, forward strand.
GCTTTCTTCTGATTTGTTTTAAAATGCATCGTTACCATGACAACCACAATCTGCTCTTCAAACTAGTCAAACTTGCAGGTTTTGTCAAGCAGCACATGGTCATCACCCATATCTGAAGTTATAATTAGTGACACTGAAAGCTTAATCCTACAGTAGTCTTACCGCCAAAGCTTTTATATACAAAAACAGTGAGATTTTTATTACATTTAGTTTGATTTTTAAAAATCAGCTGGTAAACATCCGTGTCCTGAAGATAACATCAGAAAACATCTGACTTTCAAATCACTGACACCGGAGACTCCTTCCATAAATATCAAGGAATGGGAATAAAACATGCACATAAGTGGGGTACCTTTCACAGTTGTGCAACAGATATGTTATGTAAGAGAACCTGCTTGTGTTACATTAATTGATATTTAAACTGTTGCATGAGACACACGCTATTAAAAGGGAATAGAAATAGGTCACGGGTCTCAAACGCATCCTCGAGAATAATCTGTTTGAGATCTGTTACACTGCTCTAGGCATGACCTCGGTGACTGTGTGTGTGTGTGTGTGTGTGTGCTATTGAAGAGGTAGAGGTAATTTAACCTTTTAACGAATACGTTCCTAGAAACGAACCTGTCGAGGTTACAAGGTTTGATTGCTTCTTGTCGTGATCTTTAAGTGCTATAATTAACCAGGTTATAATTTAATACAAAATATGTTTACACATTTACACTCTAATAAATAATTAGAGTGTAAATAATATTTACGTAACCAATTAACAGCCTGCAAAATCTGTTATTAGACATTAAATTACATACACAAAACTAAATCAGATGCAATAAACAGTTATAACTTGTTAAAAAAAATTATACATAAGGTTATCCATCCATCCATCCATCCATCCATCCATCCATCCAGCTATTATTATCAGCAAAAACAAGATTGATTGGACCTCAACACAACAGTCTGGTGAACTTCCTGCATTAATGCTGATGCTGCTCCAATCCACTATTAAGCTCACACTACATGAACTCCTTCACTCCCCAACCAATCGGAGATGTTATAAGAAGAGACAAGGACATGAGTGGCATTAAAATAAGTGTAGTAAACTGTACAATGCACACAGAAGCATGGCAAGGGGGTGAAAACTTTTGCTCTTAACAGTCCATTCTTGCAATAAACCATAAATAACTTTAAGGTTTTGGGCTTTTTCAAGTTAGCATTAAAACTTGTCCTTTTTGTTTTGACCATACACTCCTGTCTCCTGCGTCCTCTTCTCTCGGCCGTGCTTCTCTCTCGGTGTTTTTGTCTTCTGCAGTTCCTCTTTACGTTCTGCTCCAGCTACAGTATCTCCAGAGAGGAATCTGAGCCCTGAGGCTGGCATGCAGCGCTGCTGAGATCATGTGGACACTTTCGAAATGTCCTATAAACAGAGCGGGGACACAGGGGTGCTTTTGGCCGAGGACTAGGACAGGAAAAAGCGAAACAGAGTGTTTCTGTGACTTTTAATCAAAAACCTGAGCGGATATTGAACTTTCAGGAGGGGGAGGAGGGGGTAAGTGTGCTCGAATGTGTTCACGCAAAATATACTGTAACATATCACGTGTACGTGTATATACTTCTGCGTTCATGGCCTACCTGGTGTTGTTAAGGTTAAAACAAACCTGTGTAGTTTAGATTAAAGCAAAAATTAATTCATTTCACTCTTCTGTTAAGAATGCAGTTTATCTTCACAGCAGTTCTGCATATGTTCATTAGTTATGTTTATCAGTGTGACACTTTTATATTATTAATATTTCATTATTATGTGTATATACAGTGTATCTGCAAACCTGCCTGCTTCTGTTATTTGCCTGATATATAAAAAAAAAAAATGATAAAGAGAGAAAGAGAACAGAAATATGTGGTATAAATCCCGAGAGTTGTTTGGAGCAGAGTTTCTATTAATAAACCTGAACAGCTGATATGTAACACAGCTATTCTTGTCCAACAACTGGGTCAGACATAACACATGACAGCGTTACATTGATCACACACACACACACACACACACACACACACACACACACACACACACACACTCTGAAGGTACCCAGGGGTATTCAAGATTATTCAGGAGAACTCAGGAAATCTTAGTCATAGTATTCATTCCAGGTTGTTGTTGGGTGTTTCAGGGTGGTTGTGATGATATTACAGGTGGTTGCTAGGCTGTTGCTAGGTGGTTGCAGTGACATTCCAGGTTGTTGTTGGGTGTTTCAGGGTGGTTGTGATGATATTTCAGGTGGTTTCTAGGCTGTTTCTAGGTGATTGCAGTGATATTGCAGATAGTTTCTAAGGTGTTGCTACAGTAGATGGTGCAGATGGTTGTTTCCAGAACACTGCAACCTGGTTGCTATGACAATCCAGGTTTTTACAAGGTGTTGCTTGATGGTTACTACTGTACCTAGTTGCTATGGTACTATAAGGTGGTTGGATAATACTAACACCTTATTGTCACAAGGGATCCATAACCACAGCCAATTTTTTAGGCATATTTTAATAATTGCAGCTCATGAAAGTGTACAAATTTCTGAATAGAAGAAGAAGGAAATTTAAAAAGAAGTGAAAAACATTATGGAGAAAGAAATGCAGAGCTTACTCAAAAATGAATAAAGGAAGATTATAAATCTGTCAGATTCTTTATTCTATGTCTACATAGAATTCTACAGTCATTGTCAATGGCAATATTTTTTAGCCTTTCTGTTTGAGGCCACACCACACACTCCATCATGGCGGCTGCCAGCGGGCCTGTACTGGGTGCCACCGGTCCCACGCTGAACCACGATGACTTCTGCCTCTACGGCTACATGTCTGACGAGGAACTCATACAGCTGGCCATCGAGCGCAGTCTCACCGAGGCCCACAACAACTCCACACCACCTTCAGCTGAAAGCACAAAGAGCTCCATCCCTCAGCACAGACCCGAGATTCCCCGGCCGAGTCAGCGTCAGATACCACAGTCCGATCCGCCCCCCTGTCCAGCAAACCCACCCAGGTACCGGGCAAAGGAAACCTAAACACACACACACACACACACACACACACACACACACAGATTAATGCTCACTCAAATAAACAGTTTAAGGTTGAAGTTATGGCTGGAGTTAGCACCAATTCGATCAAATCCAACCAATCAGAAAGTAAACGAAGAAGATTTGAGTTCCTTTGTTACTGAAAACAGGAAGTAAGGCAATGCCTCAATAACATTATAATATTTTTGGTTTTAAATGAAATGATATTCTTGAGAACAAGGCTGATGATCATTCCAGTGCGTTCCCATCTTCCTTTGTTTGATTTATTTATTTGTTTTTGTTTTTTTTGTTTTTTTCCCCGATTTTCTCCCTAATTTAGTCGTGTCCAATTCCTCCCCGTCACTAGGGGGCTCCCACATTAAGGCTACCACTACCACTCAGTCGGGAGGATCGAAGACTATCACGTGTTTCCTCTGAACCACGTGACGCCAACCGACCGCATTTTTTCGAACTGCTCGCTCACGCACCGTTGGGGGAGGAGTAACACACTCGGAGGACAGCGCTATCCGCTCCTTCCGCGTGCGCGAGCTCACACACGCCCCTGATTGGCTGTAGAACCGTGATTAATGTGGGAGCACGATGTACCTCTCATCCCGCCCCTCTGATACTTTAAAAACTTGATGTAACTTTATGCAACAGGTTACATTATTTTTTGGCCCAAATATTGGTCTCTTTTTGGGGGCTGGGTGGGTGTAGGCTAAACAGAATAAAATATGTTGAATTAAACTGTGTTGAGGTTCAGAGGCTATACTTTTCCGGTGTTGTGTGTTTTCATCTAACACACCTTTGATTTATCACTGAAACACTGGCGGGCTGCTTACGGACACCGGATACACCCCACCTGTCCCTGTACGTCCCGTATAATGGCGCAACAGCCATCAAACCAGCTGGAAAAATCCAGAGCAGAATGAAGTCCAGCTGAAACCTTCCCAAAGCTCACATTCCAACCAGCCAGGAATAGAAAAACAGACGTACAGCCCTCTCCTCTGTCCTGCTGCTTTGTGTTTAACACCGAGATCGAGTTACACTCCAGACACTCTTGTCTAGTGACGACAGCGTACAATGGTTTCACCCGGCTGCTCCATCAGAAACATTATATTTTCTGTAAAATTCACAATATTGTGAACTTTTATATATATACGTATATGGTTATATATCAGAGTTAAGGGTGTTGTGATGAAGCTGTTCTACTGTTCCAAGCACAAAGTTCATAATTTTCCAATAACAACAAATGAAAGTGTCTCATACTGAATCATCATTTTTATTTCCTAAAAATTATTTTTATTTCCATTTATAGTTACTTTAATTCCTGTTTTTGTTAAGTTCCTCTCCTCAAGCTGTTGGAAACATGAACGATTCGTCCTTTTTGAACGAGTCTTTAATGTGACTCAGAAGAACGAGTAGTCTCAGAGCGCGATTTGTTCATTTTCTACTGGGTGCGCATGCACAAAGCATCACAAAACCTCCGTAGTTTATATAAAGGAAACAGAAATGAGTAGTTACCTTTGAGTCTTCTAGTTCTAATCATTTGTTCTTTTGTCACGTGACTCCCATA
>JAQMYG010000020.1:18707138-18727091 GCA_030014215.1 Clariallabes teugelsi
CATTAACTCAAATCACAATATTATTAACTCAAATCACAGCATTAACTCAAATCACAATATTATTAACTCAAATCACAGCATTAACTCAAATCGCAGCATTAACTCAAATCACAATATTATTAACTCAAATCACAGCATTAACTCAAATCACAACATTAACTCAAATCACAACATTAACTCAAATCACATTAACTTAAAACACAATATTATAGACTCATAACATGATATTATTAACACAAAACACAACATTAACTAAAAAGACAATACTAACTTGAAACACATTAAGTCAAAAAACATTTATTTAAAACACAACATTAACTCAAAACATGAGAACTTTAACTCAAAACACAACATTAACTCAAAACATGAGAACTTTAACTCAAAACGCAACATTAACTTAAAACACTATTAACTCAAATCACAACATTAATTCAAATCACAACATTAATTCAAATCACAACATTAATTCAAATCACAACATTAACACAAATCATAACATTAACTTAAAATACAACATTAACTCAAAAATCAATATTATAGACTCATAACACAATATTATTAACTCAAATCACAGCTTTAACTCAAATCACAACATTAACTCAAATCACAATATTATTAACTCATATCACAGCATTAACTCAAATCACAACATTAACTCAAATCACAACATTAACTCAAATCACATTAACTTAAAACACAATATTATAGACTCATAACACGATATTATTAACACAAAACACAACATTAACTCAAATCACAGCATTAACTTAAAACACAATACTAACTTGAAACATATTAACTCAAAAAACATTTATTTAATACACAACATTAATTCAAAACATAAGAACTTTAACTCAAAACACAATATTAGCTTGAAACAGCAGCATAGCAGCCATATGTCCCTAGAATCAAATGTTTTGTCACTTTGACCTCAGAATGTTCATGTAGGTTTATGTCAGGAAATCAATACAGGACTTTTTCTAATATATGTAAATAAGAATGCTAATGCCATTTCACCGTGTGTATTTGACTCAATAATTCTAGCTACTAAACCATTCTTATCTACCTGTCTCCATTAGCGCTGTAATAGCACTAACATTGCTGTTCATGTGCATGGATCAGATGTAAAACCTTACAACACTACCTCTGTGCTTCAGAATCGTGGCAATGCTCATCCCTGCCACCAGTAAGGCCCGGGTGAGGCGTACCGGTATCAGTCCACTGCATCTCGCTGCCGAGCGCAACCGAGACGAGATCCTCGAGCTTCTCATTGAGTCCGGCTTCGACGTCAACGCCATGCTGTCTGAAGACCGCAGCACCATGTATGAGGACCGGCGTAGCACCGCTCTGTACTTCTCTGTAATCAATAACAACATCGAAGCCACCAGCATGCTCCTGGAGGCCGGTGCCGACCCCAACCTGGACGTGTTCAGCTCTCTGCTCGTGGCCCTCAGGCAAGGCTGTATGAGTACAGTGAAATTACTGGTGGAACACGGCGCTAACGTCAATGCCTACATCCCCACGCACCCCACCACTTTCCCCGCTACCGTCATGTTCTGCATGAAGTACCTCCCCATGCTCAAGTACCTGATGGACAATGGCTGCGACGCGCTGTCATGTTTTAACTGCGTGTACGGGAGTGACCCTCACCCACCACTGAAACTGAGGAGCAGTAGAACAACCTACAGAGACGAGGAACCTACATCACACAGCACCTGTGTACAGGTAATAGACCTCCTAACAGTAACATACCTGTGTACAGGTAATACAGTCATCCATGTTGACGTTATTTTTTACCACAGTGTCACTGGCATTCATTTTAGGATTATGAGAAAACACAATTGTTTTCTCACTCTCACTCACTCATCATCATCTATATCGCTTAATCCTGCATGCAGGGTAGCAGGGGGCCTGGAACCCATCCCAGGAAGCTTAGGGCACGAGGCAAGGTACACCATGGATGAGGTGCCAATCCAGGGCAATTTGGAAACGGCAATTAGCCTAATCTGCGTTGTGTTATTTGACTTGACATCCTACCGCGGTTGTAAAAAAGGAAATAACTACAATAGTAATCACAATTTGCCTCCAAAGTCCCAAGTTTGACTACAAAGGTTCCTAGATGGATGGATAGATGATGTCATTTGTGCCATCGTCTTGACAAGTATTTTAGGTATTCCTAAAAATGGCATAAGCCAGAAAAAAAAGATGGGTGTGTTCTACATGTATGTCCTGTGATAAAGGCTTTAAGTCGTAATAGGCTGACTGATGTGTTAGATGTACTGTAGGATTAATGTGTTAATTTTACATGTTAAGCAATAAATGTGTTTCTGCTGAAGTGGACGGAGCAACACAAAATGGGGTTTGGTATTCATCTGTTAGCAAGCTATTGTTAATAACGATTGACCTATTAAATTGTTTAATCAGAGCTGATGTAAAGGGTTATGGTTTTTGTTAGTCATGTGTGCATGGGTGTAGATGAGGGCGGACAAAATAGTCGAAAAATCGTTTCAATGTTTCTGTAATTCTTGTTCAAAATCCAAACCATACACCTTCAATCTATGAATAGCAGATAATTTAAGACACAAGATCTATAACTAAACAAAATGTGTATGCTAATACTGTACCTGTGTCTTCTGCACCTCCAGTTTTGTGAAATGGTCTCCACGGACACGTACAGTCACTGGGCAGGACCCATCATCGATGTGCTGCTGGATTACGTAGGGCATGTGATGCTCTGTTCCCGACTCATCGAACACTTGGACAGTTACTCGGAATGGGAGGGAATCAAGGAGAAATCAAGTACGACTAAACCCTCATGGCTTTATGGCTTTAACCCTGCTGAGAAACCCTGCAGGTTTTTGACCTGCTCCATCACACCAAGTAGATTTCAGACAACAAGATTACACTACTCTAGTTCGAAAATCTCTAATATTAAACAATTACCTTAGGAGAAAGTGAATAAGGAACTATTGTAAAGTTATCACTTACTCTCAAATGTAACTAGCTGGTGAAAGCTAGGCTGTGCAGCTTTGTGAAATTTGAGGTATTTATAAGTACGAGGTGTTATCAAAAAGTTCTGAGCACAAGCACAAGTCTGCACAGACAAAGTACAATCACAAAGAGCACGACCTTCATAAGTCAGTGTGCCAAAAGACACGGTCCTGTGTACATCGGGAGCTGTGCAGCTGGTGCTAGTCTGGCCATGTGCATTACCATGTCTGTGATTTCATCATGGACAGAAAGTAGAAACAAATACAGAACATGAAATTTTGCATGAGACATTTGACGTGATTCGGCATATTTATGTCGATGCTGCAACGAGTTGTTTGAGGTGTTTTGAGCAGCACGTGCGCATCAAGAACAGATGAACATCACTGGAAGACCTTCAACGAGCTCAACCCCCGAAAATGTCAAAACCATCATGATGGTCAGAGAACTGTCCACAACATTGCTGCACTTGTCTGTATTGCATGCGGAACAGTCCAGGCGATCCTCATGTGTGATCTGATACCAAGTTCGTCCCTAGGCTGCTGACCCAGGAGCAGAAGGAACATGGCGTCGAAGTCTGCCAGGAACTCTGTCAGCGTGCCGCGGATGACCTTTGACATTTTCAGGGGTTGAGATTGTTGAAGGTCTTCCAGTGATGTTGTTCCACTCTTGAAGTGTGTGTGCCACTCAAAACACCTTGAACGACTCATTGCATCATCGCCGTAAAATCTCCAAATCATGTCAAAGTTCTTTGTGGCAGATTTGCCCAGTTTTACACAGAATTTTGCGTTCAAGGTGGTTTGAGTGGCACACGCGCTCGCAGACAATGGCAGCAATGTGGTGGATAGTTCTCCAATTTGATACCAAGTTTGTGCCCCTGGCTGCTGACCCAGAAGCAGAAGGAACCTCGACCTTGAGACAAAGCAACAGTCTTCACAGTGGAAAAGACAATCAACATAGTCTTTATAAACAATCGTGGAATTGTGGATCGAGAATTCGTCCCGAGGGTCCAGACTGTCAATAGTTAATTCTACTGCCAGGGGTTAAGATGTTTGAGGGAGGACATACAGTAAAAAAACTCGAAACCTTTTGATTCCACCTTGTATAAAGTAACCTTAAATATGTAGGAATTATTGATAAGCATTACTCTGATGGTGTTCGGGGCAGAGTTCCAGTAAAACATAGGAGTGTTATAATGTGCAGTAAAATGTACTTAACTATCCATGTAACCCGACCCTGAATATAAGGACCCTGTCCTGTGTGTAACTTTTGAATTTTAAATTCTTTTTTTAAATTTGTTTTGATTTCAGTTCCTCCTCGGCCGCTGCTGCAGCTCTGCAGGCTGAAGATCCGCCAGCTGATTGGAATCCACAGACTGAGAAAAATCAAAAAGTTGCCCCTTCCTGGACGACTGATCAAATTCCTGAATCACGAGGAGCGTTCACGAGATTTATAAACCTCGCTGAGTGTGAAAGAAAACATAGATAAATGAAATACCAAATACGGATGAAGACGTTGACTCTGTACAGCACTCTGTGGAAGACTTGTTATGTTACAGTATGTCTATGGGAAAGTCTGTAAAAAGAAGATTGAAAAATAAACTACAGAGATGAAAAGTGTCTTAATGACTGTAAAACTAAATGAATCATGAGTGAGAGCTTTCACATTTAAAGCTGTGTGATTTTCTCAGTTCTCAGTTTGTCAGTTATTCTTCTTCTACACTTATTATTATTATTATTATTATTATTATTATTATTTCCTGCATCTTAAACAGTTTCTTTGAAGTTCTTCGTTTCTGTTTCTGTGCCTGAAGAGCGTAACAGAAGAGCTCCTGCTGTTTTTGTCCAAAAAAATTCTGAATTTATTACATTCTTCATTAACACAATAAAACCTACATTTAATGTTACTGTATTTAAACATTTTACAGTGTATAATTCACTACAACAATGCTTACTATATTATATTGTAAATATAAAATCTTAAGAGATGCATTTGTCTAAATCAGACTTGGAGAAATGTGACAGACAAAACAAAAACACAAAAATGCCGTAAAAAACAAACAAACAAAAAAAAACGAACACCCCATGTGCACAGCATAAGAGAGACGCCTGTGTTTTCTATAATTTATCATGTGTCAGTGTGATACTGTCAATCGTGTGTATATTTTCTTTAAAGCACTTTGAGTAAGTGTTGATTTAAATGAATGCAGTACTGGACTGAATTGCACTGACTGTAACTGTAGATAATTAGACACTAACATTTACATTAGTTTTAATACAATTGTAGAAAAGGTTAAATTTAGGACTATTAGATGATTTTCTTTCAGAAATGGATTTAATATTAACTTTTTGTGACGTTTAACGAAGCACCCTTATGATTTGGTTTAACCGTGTGGAAGTGAAGCAGTTTGCAAAACTCTGGCCAAATACTGCTTTATGATGTAATATGTGATAATATGAAAATGTTCTTTTTCCATTTTATTGTATGATTAAATAAATATTATTAAAACCATTGATGATGATAGTGTGCTATCTGATCACAAGCTCAATACCTAGTCCTGTCTTAGTCATTACTTTAGTTTTTTTTAAAAAAGTGTTTTAGGGATTGTATCTTTTTTTTCATATCATTTGTTCCATTTTTTTGAAGTGCTCCGAGGTCATGTGACATACACTGCTTACATGAACTGAAAGAGCATTTTCACACACACAAAGTGATGAGAACTCACAGGATCGGGAATAAACAGCTGTGTGTCCATAAAAAAAAAAAAAACTTGTAAGTGGGACTCATCAAAAAAGGCTTTAGTTTGCTAGAGAGCATAAAGACTGGACTTTGGAGTGATGGGAAAAGGTCATGTGACCTGATGAGTCCAAATTGATCCTATTCCAGAGTGATGGGCGTGTCAGGGTAAGAAGGGAAGCGCATGAAGCGATGCTCCCATCATGCATAGTGTCCACTGTACAAGCCTCTGGAGACAGTGTTATGATCTGGGGTTGATCAGGTGATCAGGTCGAGACTCAGCAAATGTACTGAATGATGAGGTTATCACATCTACTGTATGGAGGGTTTCTTTCCGGATGGAACGGCCATATTCCAGGACTGAAAGAGTGGTTCTGGGAGCGTGAGACATCATTTTCACACATGAACTGGACACCACAGTGTGTGTAATCAAAGATTAAAGTAATTAAATGAAATATGAGTGTACAATTTTTTTAGGGCCCACGCACAATGATAAAAGCCCTATGACATCATATTTCTGCATAGTTCATACAATCTTGGTACACACTGAGATCTCATTGAGCTGAACAACTTTTGTTATGCATGTCATGGGCTCTACTCAACAATACATCAGTTATTTTGTGTCATTTGCAAAACACAACGATTCGATTTTGATGTATTCCTTCTAGGATGTAAAATTTTTGATGGACAGCAATGGCATAGGTGCTTGGGCCCGATCATCGTATTTCTTTGGCCAGGCAGTGTATAAGATAAATCCAATAAATAAAGAGTTTAGCATTGTTGTGAACATCAAATTCACAGCACCAGTGTGTCCAGTTTGATCCAGGTTCACAGTCCCTCTACAGTATAACATGACATTCACAGCAAAATTACATGTAAACCTTCAAGAGAGAGGAATAAAAGGAAGCTGGTGAGGGAATGACTGTGGATAGCTGCTATAATGCAAGAAATTATGAACAAATATTATGTTCAATATCATCATTAGATGTAGCACATTTCAAGTCTTCTCCTGAGTGGCAGATTATCTGTCTTGAGGTGAGCATACAGCTAGACATGGGTGAAGAAACTGGTGAGATGGGTGATTAAGGTGTGAATAGTTTTGCGTATCAACCGAACTCACAAGCAACAGCAGATTCCTGGATGTAAACTGTATTGAATTGAGCTGCAATGCTGCCTAACATGCACAAGGGGGCAGCAATGATCTACATGTTCTGTAATACAATATGGTTTGAAATATCCATCTTGGACACTTTGACAATTTAGACAATTCATAAATAAATAAATAAACTAGGCTAGGCTGTAGTGTACAGCTTTTCCACATCGCTCCTGGCGATAATTCGTCTTCCATTTAAATGTGTTTTGTCCTCCTCTTTCCTCACAATGCATCACGAGACTCGATCCATCGCCGGTCAATACAATTTGCAAGATGGGCCAAACCACAGTAATCCAGCCTGCCTCCTTCATCTCTGCTCCAGTCGCGCTCTGGCATCTGTCGGGTGGAAAAATGGCTTTGTGAGAGCAGGCTCTGGGCCGAGAGTCGAGGGTTTCATCACCATTTGTTTAGTGCAGAGGCTTACGGGAACGCTGAATAAAAAGGGCTCGCTGAAAGCTGAGGGTTGTTTTAGAGCTGGATGTGGACTTAAGATCTAATCAAAGCTTGTACACAAAACCAGGCACCAAAGGTGTAGCCAAGAATATATCTCTCTGTGTGTAATTCAACCATTATATTTACATTGTTTTCACATGACAAAGTGGAAAGCGGTGGATCTGACTCTGAAATTTATTCCTTTTCATTTATTTATACGTGTTTTTAGTAAGACTGCAGAAATATACTGTACATTGCAAAAGGGAAGCTGTACCGTGACCAGATTTCTGGTTATATTATGCAAAACTAACTTTACAGTCATTTTTAAACAGAACATAGATGTGTGTACAAACACAAACATGAGGGAAAAAAAAGAATACCTGCTTTCTATCACACTTTATTTAATTTTTATGTTTTGGCCGGGTTTTAAACAAGCCGATTATATTTTATCCTTAATGTGACCTCATATAATAAGATACACTCCTTTGGCTCGTTGCTAAGCTCTGCATTTTTTCTGGGTGGGCGGAGCTTGGTAGTAGCTCATTTACATAAACACTGAAATGGCATGTTCGGAGGTGGAGCGACATAAATGAAGTTTGAGATATTAAAACTATTTAGCATGATCTGTGGGGTATTTCAGAATTAACACACACACACACACACACACACTTTGTTTAATGCTTATATATCAAGTTCAGGCCTCATCTCGACTTTGCTTGGTTTATTTCCTCAAAAGGTGGCCAAGACTGATGGTCTACATGTTTAGATGTCAGGTCCAGCTGATGTTTTTCTGCACTTTTCAATTATTAATGAATCTAAATTTGGCACATTTAAACAAAGAAACGTTGAAAAAAGCACATGGTCATCATTCTGTTTTCATTATATCTCATGTTACCGGCCAGCTGGTGGTAGATAAATCATGATAGTGAATAATCACACATTTCTACCAGTCAGGCTTCCACCTCAACACCACCACAGCTAGGGTCACCACACCATTATCAAAAACGTGTTTGAAAGGAAAGGAAACTCATCTGAAACTCACCCGGCTGTGTGACTGTGAGACTGTTAGGGGACTCGTCTTATTGATTAAGCAGCACAAACCAAACGAGTGCTCAGTGCTCCATCACCAAGCATCATCAGCATCACCAAGAGATAAAAAAAAAAAAAAAGGGTCTGGATCGTCCGATATGGATCACCCGAAATACCCACACCTCCTTAAAGCTGTTTAAGTCTGATTTTTGCATTCAGTAATTAATTTATATGGATACCAGATGTTTTATTTAAAACCCAAAGACTTTGTTGAATTGAAGGAAGCATCCAGGTAGGATAAGGATAAGGATGCTGCAAAATAAAGCGACCTGCAGGACGGTGGGTTTGTGGCATTGTTTTAGAGAACACTTAATAAAATATTTCCCTTTTTGAATTATTCAAGAGCTGAAACCCGGAGGTGATGTTCTGACATCCAGTGCAAACAAAGTTTGGAACAAACTTCAGCACATTGTGTAACTTACCACAGGAGAATTTCCTCCACTGGGAGAATTTCCTTTCATTTTTGTTCTGTGGGTGCACAAACCTTTTCAATCAGCTTTCCAAACACACATACTCATCCATTGCTGTTTTTTTTTTTGTTGTTGTTGTTGTCCCTGTCGATCAAGCAATCAGCAATGCGGTGAAATCCTGGAGCTCCACCTCACCTTCAGGAACCCTGAGGCGTCCCATCAGGCGACACGTCAGCGCCAACAAACAGCATTTTAACAATATGTGACAAAACAAATCAACAGAGTTGACTTCAGTTTTCATTCCACCACGAACCGTGCTGAAATTATTCCCAAATAATCATAATGAATAGACGTGGAATTTTGTTGTCCCCGTCTTTAATTTGACTTAAAAGAGCATTTTCATATTCATAAACATAGATAGATAGATAGATACTTTCGTAAGCGTGAGGAAAATTGCTACTGTAAGTATATGTACTATTTTATAACATTTATTAATACAGTAATTAGCTCTATTTTAAGACAAAACCTTAGTGTATATTGATATGCTATAAAAATAAGAATAAAAGCTTGATTATTAGTACTATATTGTAAAGCACATCTTATCTTTAATAAAACTTTTTATTTTTCTCTCTAATCAGTGACCCAATTGTCAATACCATGATATAATAAGATCAATAAAGTGAACTAGATAAGTAACATTACCTAGGTAGCTAAAACACAAGCTTGGGATGAGATTCACGAGATGAGTTTACTACACACAGGACTTCAGGCTAACAGGAATAAGCTAGACTAGGAACTTCCAATGTGTTGTGTGTGATTTAAATCAAAAACACTTCTTCTTCATTGCACTTCCTGCTCTTCTTTTGCCAGCTGTCACTTGTGGTGTACATCAGGGCTCAATTTTGGGTCCTATTCTGTTTCCACTGTATAGCTTCTTCTGAGACAGCGATCTTGAACAGAGCCCTGTTCTAAGATATACAATATATCTCTCAAGTGTACAACAAAACATATTTTAATAAACAGTGCTTTATTTATCTAAAATGAACTAAACATTTTGACAGAAAAATTAGAATAATTCTGATCTATGCTTTTTTCCTGTTACGGATAATGTAATTCCCTTCACAATGAACCTGTCAATCAACTATGTTTTTTCTTTTTCAGTCCAAATTATATCATTTATTTATAGTTCTGTCTAAGTCAACTTGCTAGTTCTGTATAGTGCCATATTTCTTGCAAAATTTGCACCATGACAGAGTACAAAACATGAAGATGGTGACAAAAAGCGAAATCCAAAAAAAACGTTATTTATTCTGCACAACGGATTTATTAAGATTCAATTATTAAGGTGCTCTATTACCCAAAAATGGAAAGGACTGAGTCTAATTTTGGAAGCTGTCTCAAATCTGGAAAGGGGGGATTATGGGTAGTAGGTGGTAGGACCTTCCACAGGAAAACCCTGCATGATTCAAACAGCTCCAACCGCAACCAACTGCGCTGCAGGATCAATGCTAATCACAAACACAACCCATGCTGCCAGATGCACCTGCCATCTCTCTCTCTCTCTCTCTCTCTCTCTCTCTCGGCCTCTCTCTCGGGACTTTTATTTCTTCCATCAGACAGAACAGTCCCTGTGGCAGCTGCTGTGTCACTGCAGTGTGAGATCTTCACATACGTATGGGAGTCAAGTCAAATACAACCAGTTAGAACAGCACCGGTAATGTCAGAGATGAAGACACGAGTGTTCCTCACCTGAAAGACGCTATTACAATACAAAGAAGGAAAAAGAAAAAGGTTTTTTTTTTTTTTTTTTTTTACAATGCTTTCAAAAAACAAACAAAAGTGCCATCTTATCAAGTTAAATATCATGAATCTACTCAAATCTGCAATTTCTTATTAAAGATTACAACAAACCAAATATGAAATTGTGTAGCCAATTTCTAGACACATTCGGACAAATTTTTAAGGGAAAAAAATCACGTTTTATTGGCAGATAATTTTGCTAATATTATTTTCATTTAATTTTAGGAATAAGGAAAATGATCTGCCAATAGAACAAGGAATTTATGCTTCAAAAATCCTGCAAAATTCATTTAGAATTATAGGCTTAAATATCTTATACTTTGTTTATTGTTTTTTTTTTCTTATAATAAAACAAATGCAAATAGACTAGATGCAAATATTTTAACTTGCTGTTTTAACTTGTGTTTTCTGCTCAGGAATATTCAGTGTTTATCTTGGGACCTAAAAGTGATGAGCATTTTGATTCGTTGATTCATTCTAAATGATTCAGTGATTTAAACGAGTGAGTCTCAACCAGGAGAAAATTTGCCAAATGAAATAGAAATTAGACCTTAATTTCATAAAATTAGCATCTTAACAAGTGAAAATATCCTGAATCATATATCATATATCCTGTTCATAGTTCTTATCAACATCAAATTTATCTAATAAATATATTATGATAATATTATAATAAACTAAATTTCTCGTTCTGTTGGCAGATCATTTTGTTTATTTCTTGATGAATAAATGCTTAAAATCTCATGAATGTGAAATTACAGAATCTGCCAATGAAACATGAAATGTTCACCTGAAATAGAACAATACACCTAGAAAGAGGTTCAGCAATCTTATATTTGGCTTGTTGCAATTTTCTATTTTAAATTTACACATAAATGTAACTAGAAAATTGTATAGATTGAAGTTATACATTCTTTAAAACATTTTAAATGAGATTTTCTCAATGAATCATGATGCCGAAGACTCGCTCAATTGGTTCCCCTGACCTCTGACTTCGCGTCATGTGACATGTCTTCACATCACAACTTCACATCCTATCTGTAATATGTTTATTATTTATTGTGTGACTTAAAAGGTGAAGAAAAAAAATACTTTGTTTTTCCTCTAATGAGAGGGCGTGGCTAGTGCAGTTTGCTTGCTTTGCTAATTTAATCTAAAACCAAAGCTAATACAAATCCAATCATGTGACACGTCAAACAAACTGCTGAATTAGCATTAGAGTATGTTATGTACAGTATTTCAAGATTTAAGGACAGATAACAAGGCAGGAGGAGGGAAAAGATTTGATGAGTCTCACCGTCTTCCATCTGTAAGTAGCACAACTCTATTAGCATTACATGTTTAGGGTTTACAAGCAACAACTATTTCAAAGCGAGCTTCGGGTTTGCATTTAAACAACCTGATTATCAACAATGTTTTTTTTTTTTTTTTTTTTTAAATAAAAGACGTAAGAACAAAGACCCGTGTGCTAATGATATCACACTGACAGACAGAGCTTAATAAGATATCATGCCATGATCAAACTCACGGGGAAAAAGGTCAGATGCGACGGTTGAGATGGTAATTTATATCGTTTGATGTCCTCTGGTCAGTTTTTATGGGAAAAGGATAAAGGTTTTACCTGCTGAGCCGGAAGTGTGAAGATCAGCCTAAGATTACAGTCAATAATCCTCGTCCTTTTCATGGCTAGAAAACTGCATTTTATCTCAAATACTTTTTTTTGTTAGAAAAAGACACAATAAACAGCCAGCGCTGATCACTGAACTGCAGCGCCGTGCACAGAACTTTTGAGGTGCATGTGCTGAAACTGAAAAAAGGGCAAACCCCCCCCCCCCCCCAACCACTCCACGAACCCCTCCACCACCAAAAAAATAACACACAATAATATTCTTATATTATATTTAATTAGTATTAATAACTTAATAAGTTAGCTTTACCAATTTGCCTCCTGGGTGGTTTTCTGTGTATTATTTGTCCTGTGTTAGTGAATTGGTTGTGCTCTCTCTCTTATTTTGTTGTGTAAGATGTTCATTTTCTTTTTTTCTTTGCTTTGCATACATGCAGATTACATTCTGCATGATAAATATGCATGAGAATAGCATCGTAAACTTTAACCTACCATGCTGTGTGACCATAGGCTATATAATATGATGAAATGTTAATAAATTACATCATGTAATTTACATGCATCAGCACATTCAGCAGATAGCCATAAAATCAAAATAGAAATTTCTTATAATATATATTTACCTATCTGAGAAGGATCACTCGGTTGCTTTGTGTCAAACTCAAATGCAGTTACACCGACCGCGGGTTTTTGACCAGCGAATGTGTGCAATTTGTCCATCATTAAAACGACGACATCACATTACGTCAACATCATACCGGTGTGGTGATGCATTATATCAACCTTTATAGACATACTAGTGTTTATTTCATAAAGACAACGTTGCACTTATTCAAACAACAAGATATTTTACCGTTACAAGACGAAGACGTTCATCTGCTTCTGCTCTATGACTCAGGGGGCGGAGTTGTGAAGTTTGACTGACAGTTTGAGCGGTTCTAAGAGATGCGCTTTTTAATGCCTTTAATTGGTTAAATATTTGTTAAAAAGACAAACAGACGTAAAGGGTTACCAATAGCATTGATTTTTTTTTTTTTTTTTTAACTCCCTCCCAAAAAGTGTAATTACAAAAAGGGCATGTGCTCTGCTCAGGTTGAGCCCTACCTAAGAAGCTAATTTTTATTTATTTTTATTTTTTTGCTGGGAGAGCAAGAAATTTTAATTTAGAATTTTAGGAAACTTTAGTTGCAAATAATTTTAATAATCTCATATTTGGTTTGTTAAAGACTTATTTTAAGAAACTGTAGATAAATTAATCATGCTTATTTAGACATGACTAAATAAGCATGATTAAAAAAGCATGAAAAAGCTGTGATTGCTGTGTTCAGCTTTTGCAGTGTCACTTATGCTGTCACATTTACACTTTGTGCAAATTGTTAGTATGTTTAAATTACTTACAGGTTATAGTTGATAATAAAAAGTTGACCTCTTTTGGAAAGTTTTACCAAATTAATAAAATGACATTTCCATAACTTCTCCAGCTTCAGCGAACTGACATACAGGAATACAGATACAGGAAGTACAATCGACCGCATTGTGTAACTATCAGAATTGTGCTAATGTCATCACCCCCGCTCGGGCCACTGACCAGCTGATCAGCGTGACCACAGTGTCAGAAATCACAGTGATGTCAGGTCGGTGTCCCTGAGAACTGAAGGTCACTCCAGCAGGGGTGTGCGGTTTATTTCTGCTTACACAACAGACCAACATGACTAACGTGTTTACACAGAAAGGGCACGGATAGTCATTGGATGCGTGAAGACTGGACCGACTGTACACTAGATCCAGAGCAGAAACCCAGGTTCTGATACTTTACCGTAAAACCAGACAGTAGGTGGTTAGATATGTTCAGTAATATTAACCTCCCTACCGTGTAGTTATTAGTCCGGCTCACACTGGAGACTCCTTCCTTATAATAATGAATAATGAATAATGAACATGATGTGATAAAGTGATTGACTCTTTCTGACCAATCAGACCTGAGAATTCATAATAAATTAGCAGAGGTCACAGGATTAGAGCCAGAGAAAATCCTTTCCTTTTCTTTCCTTCTGGTTTTTTTCTTTCTTTCTTCTTGGACACACACTGCTCACAGGAGGAAAGGATACCTTGCTGGATTAGCATTTCAGCAGCTAGCCACTCAGGCCCCTTTTTCACCCAGGATCGATTTCCTGATGAGGCAAAGCTCTTAAATCACAATGCCATGGCAGTGCTGACTCTACTCCACTACTCAACCTGGAGGAGGGAGGGAGGGAGAGGGGGGGGGGGGCGCAAGCAAGAAATCTACGCCTGTCACAACACCATCTATCACTTGCTGTAGCTGAGGACACCGTCTCCATGTCTCCCCTCCTGCCCTCAGACAACACCAGCCCCAGAGTTATATCCAGTGTGGCTCCTAAAGTAAGACAGAGCATTACATCACTGGCTAATGGAAAGGCCATGTCAGCTCAGAGAGATGTTTGGCAATATCTTATTAGAGCTGACATGTTGTAATGCCACTGTGTATAATTCACCTACATCTCCAAGACAGTCAGGCAAACACAAGTGCTGACCGAGACACACGCTGCGTCGTCCACCACGAGTCGTCTGGCACGCCAGTATTCAGGAACATTAACACCAAGAAGAGGCTTTCTTTCTTATTATTTTTTAAAACCAAGGCGTGTTTTTGTTTATCAATTATTGACTTGTTTTGTGCCCTTAGATACAACAAGTAGCGTTCAAGTCAAACTGGGACACATCCTATTAGTAATGTTCTGAGTGGCCCATGTCTCCTTTAGCATGAATCACATGCACATGCAACCGTATCAGTGCAAGTATGAAACCGATGGACTTCAAGCGGTTTAAGACTTCAAGTTTCTTTATCAAGGCTTTATATCTGTGAATGACGATCCCGGGCCGAGGTGGATCGGAGACCACTGCAGTGGTTCCTGTGAACATTCAGAGAGTGGAACGTCTGATCCTTGAAAACTGACGCCGCCAACTTGCGGAAGAGGTGCATTCTGACCTCGCTCCAATCCATTTCATCATGATTGTGTAAACATTAGAGGAGTTCCTGGGAGGCCGGCGTTTCTGGCATGAAGCAGGCATACCGATCATTTTCTACCTTGATGGTGTCCAAGCACTAGTGAAACACTGGGATAAGTGTATTAGTGTAGCAGGAGATTATATAGAGAAATAAGGGGAGTTTTTACTTTTATAACAATCAAAAGTCCTGCTTTGACTCGAACGGCTCTTGTAAACAGTTTTTGTTGGTGCACCGTTTGTTCTTGTGCCATTATGAACATACGTCCATTCTCCTGGTTCTTGTTATTGAGAAACACCCAGATGCTTTGTTGCAGTCATTCATGAATGACCAATTCAAATCAGAGATGCAAATGATTGTGAATGTAATTACTCGCCATTTGTGTGGTGGTGTGAAAAGCTGCGCTCATCAGGAAATGAACAGGAAAACTCCCCGCTTCGAAATTATCTCCTGCGATATAAAAAGCCTTGTGGCCTTCTGTTCTATTAACTCAGCGAAATGCACAAAAATGAACAGCCTGTCTTCATCCTGGAACTGCTCTATGCAAGGAATAAAACACTCCTTGCGGTGCTGTTATGGGGTAAATAATAAAAATAAAAAACTCTTTTGTCCTGGAGATGTCAAAAAAGTTGTAAAATGTGTAGGTTTTAACTCTGACCGATCCAAATCCCTGGCACTGGAGACAGAATGAGTCGGAACATATTTGAAAGATCGCCGTAATATAAACCTTGGAGCTGCTGTTACAGATCAATACGGCGGTGTTCTGGGAGAGAAACACACCAGATGTGATGTCCGACTAAACCGTGGACCCCGGGGTTGACGGAGATCAGCTGTGGTGCCTCGAGGCAAACGATTTAAGACAGACTGAGCACTTTGGAGAAGATTAGGTTTCAAGCCTACAACACTTCCAAGCCACTAAAGATGCTGGTTGATAATGCCTATTATAGTCATCGCACGTAGATCCACCGCACTCTCCTGTTTGCTTTGGAATAACATCGCTGACGTCATGTCCAAGGAGGAGACTCCAAGTCTATATTTACGTTTCACTACCATGAAACTGGAGCACAGAAGACGGGGATCAAGGGTCTGTGCTCGACCTGATTCCCAGTTCTTGGAACTGAATAAGCACAATTAGTGAGTTAGAGTGGAGCAGATAAGGAGGAGTTTTTGTTTTGAGACGGAGTATAAAGAGTGCGAGAGAGAGCTGATCTTGATTGAACAGTAGCGTGAGCGCTCTAATGGCCCGCTCTCTATCAAATACACAATCAGGCAGGTCTACCTTAATGTACACAGAGCCATCCCTAAAGTAGATTAGAGCGCTCTTTAAGGTCAGTCAGCAGGCAGGAAGACCACGCTGGACTTCCTGACATCAAGAAGCCCGATCAGCTCGTTGTCAAACCACACAAAGCCCCCTCTGCCCATTTCTTTAATCTGCTCTGCTGTGCTCGGAGTCTCGGCTAATAAAATGAGATCGACTGATTAGGAGCTGCGTCGAGCTCGGTGCGTCTTGCCGAGTCGCTTGATTTGCACTCGAAAACAAGTCTGTTCTGGACGTGATAGTGAGAATTTTACCCCCCAAAAATTAAAAGTATTAGGTTAATTGCCATTTTCACCCTTTACCCATACAATAATTATAATTAACTAGGTGCAGAGTCCAAAGTGTACTGCTGTTGGATGGTGGCAGTAATTAAAGTGTGTACAAAACCCAATGATGAAAAGCTACATTATCCTGGAAATGCTACAAATGTGATAATTAATTATTTGCATATACAATTTTAGGAGCTATTCAGAATTACATAATACACAAGATGTATTTGGATTTAAACTTGAAGTGGGCGTGGCCTAGAACAGCCATCCATCCATCCGTTCATCTGTCCTTAACCTGTGCAACTTGTCCCTAGAGCTCCGTAGATGGTGAATTGGGAACGCCAAAAATCCTACATGCCAATTTTTTTTCCTAGAGGAAACCCAACAAACATTTAGAGAACATGCAAACTCAATGCACACAGACCGGAGATGAGATTCAAACCCCCAAACCTGGAGATGTGAGGAGACAGGGCTGGCCACTAAACCATCACGATTCTCTACACTGGAAGTTTATCGATCCACACCTCCAGTCCCAACCAGGTGGCCTGTTAAACTTTATTTTCTGTTTATTATTTGTTCATTGTTCATTATTACCGCTGGTAATCATATCATGCTACATCTCAAACACAACAGCTACAAAATTTGTTTACGAAGTTCCTAACATGGCTGACTCACATCCATAGTCATATTTCATTGTAAGTAAATGACAATGAACAGCAGTTATGTTTCTCCGACTATCAGACTCTAATTCTCTCTATAAGTCTGGTCTCTTAAACTTCTTTCAGTTAAATAGTTTACACACACGCGTGTATCAGGGTGAAATGCTCCCGAAGTCACACTGGGTCATGTTTAGAAAAATCGGGTTGTTGAACTATAGGGAAGTTGAGGAACTCTGGTCTGGTGTCTACAAACTAAAACCCCAGCAAGGGATCTTCAAGTGTCTTGCGTGTGTCCATCCTTGTGGAGATGAGAGTGTGTGTGAGAGAGTAAGTCAATAGCAGGAGGAGTGGATGCTCTATCGTGGTAAGAATGATGGTGGATCTGGTCTATCCTGGGAATACTGGGATAAAGTGGGAATGCATCTTGGGTGGAGTGATGATTTATACTAAGAGTTGCCTGTACATCTATAAACATGTGTTCGGAACCTGGAGAACCCAGAGATACATGTGAAGAACATGTGAAACTCAACACCAGATCTTGGTCCCACATTATAGTTATTCTTATGACACTTGAGATATAATTGTTTCATTATTGAGCTGTTGATAAAGTTTAGATTTTAGCTTCACATCACTAGCAGGCGCTACAACTGTGATTGGTCCATGGTGGCATCGCATTTCCTCTTTCTGCTTCTACACTTCCATTTTTTTATTGAATTGAACATTGTACTGATCAGAAGGAGGCAAAGTGCACACATCCTGTCCTTGTGTAAACATAGAGATTCCCGAGGGCAAATATTACTCAAGTAAAAGTAGAAGTTCTCCATTTATTTGTGTAATTGAGTAAAAGTACTGAAGTACTCACCTTTAGCCCACAGTATCCTTTTCTATAGTAAAAAAACACTCTCTGCTTTCCAAGCTCCACCTCTGACTCCAGCCACCTGTTACATTATTAGTTGTGTCTCAAAAAAAGGCAAGACATGCAATTATGCATAATAGTTAACAGGTGCTTCAAATATTACACCACAATGTGGGTGTCCAGTATGTAATGTAATGGAACGCAATGGAAATGAAGTTAAGTAAAAGTACAGATATTTGCTGTAGGATGTAGTAGAGAAAAAGTAAAAAAGTATCCTCTAATTAAACAAACTCAAGTAAATTACAGATATTTGAAATATGAACTTAAATACAGTAAATGTACTCAGTTACTTCCCACCTCTGGTACTGGTACTGGTACTGGTACCATCTTCTCAGACGTCTACTCTTGTTTGCAGTAATTTCAGTAAAAGTAACTGTGGTTCAACAACTATTGACTCAAAACCCCAACAAGATCCATTCAGTTTCATTTGCAATTGTTTGTAGTACACCAAAGAGGGTGGCAAAGAGATAGAAACCCCTACCGCCATCTAGAGGTTTGTCAGTGAAATTGCACAGTAAAACAGGCATTAGCGCACAAGTATAAATGCTCACACTGACTGATGCAGAAGCATGAATCAGCCATTAGGGTGATCCACCGAGTAATAAAATGAATGATGTGATGAAACAGAGTTATACTTATAATAATATTTATTTTCTGCCAATATTTTCCACTTCTGTGTTTACATTTAAGATGCGTGTAATTAGTTAGTTTGCGTGTACTACAGTATATATTTCCCCTCCTCTCCAGTATCCCTCTTATCTCATTAATCAAAAATCACAGCTTGTCATGTATCTAAGAAACCACAAATAAGTGTAAATCCCTATGTTCTGAAGATGTTGGAAAACTTAAAATTACAGCTTTACCTTTGATTGTTACAAAGCACTGAAACCGGAGACTCCTTCCGTAGCTACAAAAAACGTTCAACGTGCTTATGTGCGGCTGTGAATTAGCTGTTGCTTTAGAAATGATAATGTATTTACAGTCCTGTGCAAAAGTCTTAGGCATAAGAAAATAATTGCTGTTAACCAAGGATGCATCAGATACACTGTATATACAAATATATATATATATATATATATATATATAAGCCAAATAAATTTGTGAAACATAGTCAGTATTTGGTGTGATGATGCTTTAAGGTCATTTAGTCTCAGATACAATTTGTGAAGTCTTATCAGGATATACGCTACCAAACTATTGGGTTTTATTTTCTTCTGAGCACTTTGACTGTCGCACCTGCATCTTTTTCACTTGTAAAATGCCTCGGCTTTCCTTTTTTTTTTTTTTCTTATAAAATATTCTACTTTATGGCCTCTGAGTGGCGCAGTGGTAAAGCGCTCGCCCTATCATCTGGTGATCGCTGGTTCGAACACCAGGTGATGCTGTAACCTCTCACAGCCAGAGGTCTAGAGAGAGCTGATTGGCCGAGCTCTCTCAGGGGGGGAGGGATGAGAGGAACTTGCGCTCCCACATTAATCACGGCTCTACAGCCAATCAGGGGCGTCTGTGAGCTCGCGCACGCGGAAGGAGCGGC
>JAQMYG010000020.1:18739252-18750023 GCA_030014215.1 Clariallabes teugelsi
TGACCTCAGAATTGTTTTTGCAAAGCTCCCATACAAGGAGATTTGAGGTTTTCACATAAACACAACGACCACTCTTTGTCATAAATTCCTGCAACTGCTTCAGAGTTGCTGTTGGCCTTTTGGTAGCCTCTCTGAGCAGTTTCCTCTTGGCTCTTTCATCCAATTTGGAGCAACGTCCTGATCCAGAGAGGGTCTGTGTTGTCAATACTGTCTACTTCTTAAGAATAGACTTCATTGTGTTTCTAGGCAGCAATAATGTAATTTCTATCCATCTCCTGACTTGTGCCTTTATCCCAGAGATCTCCAGCTTTTCATACTGAGCTAATCAAAATGACCACAGCTGAAGGTCAAAAGGCTTTGTGTGCCATTGAGAACATGATTAGAAGGTGATTAGCTTCACCTGACTGAGTTTGCAAGTTATTATAATGATGGGGTGACCTGATTCCAACTCAGTGATTCTGTTTTCTATTTTGTCCGGAAATGTTTGTGTTATATATTTCAATTGGATGTTAAAAGTTGCACGGAGTAAATACAGATGGATGAAACAAAAACTGTGTCTGTCTTCATTTCAGGCTGCAAAGCAACAAAATGTGGTTATTTCAAAGGGAGGTGATTCTTTTCTATACCCACCGTGCGTGTATATATAACTATATATAGAGAGAGATATGGATAGATGGACAGATAGATGGACAGATAGATAGATATATAGAAGAGCTGAATAAGGATGAAGGAGTGTGAGTGTGTTCCTGACGTTGCTCTGCTCTCGCCCTCAGTACGCTCATGGATCAGGGCAGAAGTCGTGCTCTGGAGCTGGCGCTGTGCGTCTGGAGGACACCTGTCACCTGCCCTGTCACTGCAGACCTTACGCCCTGCTCCCCCCACCTCCTCCTCCACCACCTCCACCCAGACTCTTCTCTCCTACAGGTTAGTCTCTCTCTCACACACACACACACATAAAGAACATAATACACATCCATAATACACATATTTTACATTTATATGTTTTTGCTGTTTTTCTTAATTAAACTTTTGATTTCTTTGTTTGTTCACTAATTCCATGTTTTGTGTGTGTGTGTTCAATCACACACTTACTTTACAGGCTTATTTATTAGATATAAATAAATTTAATGAATACATTTTTTTAAACTTTGTAAAATATATATATATATATATATATAGTCAAATTAAAATTTTTGTCAGTTTTTGTCATCAGTTTTGTGTAAAAATGAATAGTGTCAAATAAAATAAAATTTCGGTGGTGTACACTGTGGTGGTGTTGACTCAGGAGGTGCTGTAGAGTGTGTGTGAGGGGTGTAAGGTGAGTGTGCTCCATCTTCGTTTCTCCCAACACTCCCTGTTCGTATACATCTGCACACACACACACACACACACACACACACACACACAAACATGCACTCACATGCCGATCACTGGTCCCAAATACTGGTGTGTTTTACTGCCAGCGTAGCAGGAGTTTATTTTTAGCGTAACAGCTGAGCGTGTAGACGAGGGGAAGTCGATTATTCACAATCGCTCTCAGGCTCTTGGGGAGAACACGCTCCTTTACACCCAAAAAAGGGCATGTGAGGCAGACAGAGCTCCTCCAAAATGACACAGGGGCTCTCGGACTGTATGTGTGTGTGTGTGTGTGTGTGTGTGGAGGGGGGGGCTCAGGACCTTGCATTAAATCAGCATCATGTTCCTTCAGACTGAGTTCAGGATAAAGCTTTAACTCCTGCATGATCAGCGAAAAAAACAGAATTTTGACTTTCATATATAGGCAAATTAGTTGTTGCACTGAAAATACTTGATGCTGATTGGCCGTCAGGCTCTGTGATTCTTTATGATGATGGTGTGATGCTTACACTATCTGTATCTATAGTATGTCTCTTTTTTTCTGTATCCTGCTCTCTCTCTCTCTCTCTCTCTCTCTCTCTCTCTCTGTGTTTGCATATGTATATATACATGAATCTTATCCCACTCACAGGTAAAGTGACATCATTCATTATCTTGTTATGATGTCACCAGTCAGGAGGTGGGATATTTTAGTTAGCACCTGAAGTCTTGCTGAAAAAGTGAATGCTGGCTGTGATAGAATGGATCACAGTTTGTTGCATGTGAGGCCGAGCAGCTGAAGGCCGGTCAGGGTCCCCATGTTGACCCGTGTTCATCATTGAAAGGTCCTACTGTATAGTGGACACGTGAGCATCAGAACTGCACCAATGAGCAATGGAAGGTGGAGGCCTGGTCTGATGAATAACATTGTTTTTTTTACATCATGACATCATGTGGATGGCTGGGTGTGTGTGGGTGGCTAACCTGTGAAAAAGCTGGCACCGGGATGCACTATGGGAAGACGTCGAGCAGGCGGAGGCAGTGTGATGCTCTGGGTGATGTTCTGCAGGGAAACCTTGAGTCCTGCCATTCATGTGGACGTTACCGTGACACGTATCACCTGCCTAACCATTGTTGTAGACCGACTAGTTCACCCCTTCATGGAGACAGTGTTCCCTAAAGTTGGGCTTTATCAGCAGGATAGTGTGCCCTGACACACTGAGCACATCGTTCAGGAACGGATTGAGGAACATGACAAAGATTTTGAGGTGTTCACTTCCAAACCTCCAAATTCCAAATTCTCTGAATCTCATTCCCATCGAGCATGGAGGTTCTACCTCGCAACTTACAGAACTTAAAGGATCTGCTACTGACAGCTTGGTGCCACACACCTTCAGAGGTCTAGTGGAGTCTGATCCATGTCTGATCAGATATATTTCTGGAGTAAGTAAGTAAAATAAACACAGCTGCCATCAGTGAACATTTATAACCTTTTATTCCTTTAATTACTCTGATACGTACATAACAATAACACTGAGTGCTTATACCTTCTTCTCATGACTTCATTGGATATTCAGTTATTATTAAACCCGCGTGTCCTCCGTCTGGCTTGAATGATGGAATGTGAAATTTCTGTGTTTGGTATAAACAAGAGGTCAACACATGGAGCTCCGATAAGACGTGAGATCCCCTTTCACTGTCTCTCTTCATGGAGCGCCTGTCAACCTCACGCCCCTTCCTGTCCATCATCCTCCTCTCCTCTCCACTCCTCTTCTCTCCTTTCCTCTTCTTCCTTCTCATCTTCCTCATCCTCATCATCAAAATCTTTAGCACCATCCGTCTTAAAACCAGATGATTGTATCATCATAATCTTTCTTCCATTTCAGAACCTGTCTAAATTAATTAAAGCTTTACGAACTGGAGCAAGTCATTATCGTGGCATCCTGCTGACATAGTGTTTGTGTTCATGTGCAAAAAAAAATGAAGAATAATAAAAATCTCCCACTCTTTATTCTGAGAGATTACTACTTTTTCACTGGCAGTTAAGTCTACTTTATTACAGCAGCTATAAACACTTGTTCCTTCACCAGCCTCAGTTGTTTTCCCTCTTTTTAAATTCATATAAACGTTTGGAGTTTGGAGGCTGGGTTAGTGGCCTTGGGTTCTTGCAGGCCTTCCTTGGGGGCCTCCAATGTCTCGTGTTCGGTGTGCTGTAGTGCACTGGGTGTTCTGGTGCATTTCTATCATTGCTTTCGGTTTACTCCACATAAGCTTTTCTGTGGGATCGGACCAGACACACTTGCCTTTGTTTCTCATGAGCATGGGTGAGCCTTTGGTGCCGCTGACCCTCTCACCCGTTTACTGGTATATTATTAATACTCAATGTTAATGTGTTAACGCTAAGTGGGGTTAATGTTACAGCTGATCAGTGTACATCATTTTCATCATCACTATGTCCATTATCTCCATCATCTCCATTATCTCCATTTCCTTCATTCTCACTATCCTTGCCATCATCTCTACTATTTCCATCATCTTTATCATCCTCATAACCTCCATAATGAGCATCATCTTCATTTCAGCCATCTCAATCATCTTCCTCCTCTCTACAGTCTTTATTATCTCTACCAACCTCAGGATCTCCATCATCCAAAATCTGTAGGATTTGTTTATCTGAATCTGCATCGTCTGTATCATCTCCATTAGCTCCAGCAACGTGTTCATCTGAAAGGCATACCATAATTGGTGTCAAGTTCTACTCACTTTGTGGATTTTCATGTAAATCATTATAGAAAGTATTTATTTGTAGAAATAATTATTACAATTAAGAAAACTGTTCAAGTGATCCTTCTCCATGACTCCATCACTTCCCCTACCCAAGAATGCAGTTTCATATAATCGTTGAATGCTGGATGTTTAACAGGTGTAATATATGTGGTCCATTGATATTATTATTATTATTATTACATTCGTTCCCCAGCGCTCGCACCAATATAAGCTTGCCCTTCTTTCCGATTTCACATCTTTCTGCATTTTTCTAAATGAATGTGGAACACTGCGACCTCATTTTTACGTAGTGTCTTGTTGGTTGCTGATCTGTGATGGAGTGATGGAGTGATTTTGTGCCTGGTGATGACTAACAGTAGTAGTCCGGGGGAGGCTGCGGTGCCTGCAGGCTCAGCATTGCCCTTTGCTCTGCTCCACGCTGTCGTGAGTGTGGATGAGCCACCCACGGGGATGGAAACCCACAAGTGCTCCCGTCATCCAGAGTAAAGATTGTGTGTTTGAGAGAGAGAGAGAGAGAGAGAGAGAGAGAGTGCTGCCAGTCCACAGTGTAGATAGTGAATGATGCTTTAGAAGAGGATGGAGTGATGGAGTGAGTGAGTGCTGTCAGTTTGATGAACCTCATTTCAGCATGACTCACAAACTGGGAATGAGAAGCAGAGCTTTAATAAACAGATTTAAGTCCAGGACAGATTTATTACTGATTTATGTTTCAGTTTCTCATGTGTATGTTCAGTGTTACAGCACTGCAGTTAAACCTTTACTTATATAAGCATTTGAATAAAGCCAGCTGGAACTCCAAGAACTTCACAGTCTGATTTTAAAATTGCAAAAGTGTCGGGAAAAAAAAAAAAAAAAAAAAAAAAATATATATATATATATATATATATATATATATTCCTTGGTCTGGGGTAGAGATCTTAAAATGAACGATGTGACCCAGTGTGGACAAAAAACAGCCAACAGCAAAGTCGTGTCAGTGTGAGAAGTGTTTTATTGTAAACCCCAGAGTGCCGGCGCTGCTACGATCCTCATCCAGAATCCGCCCAATAAAGCCGAGCGACAGTCTCATGGGCGTGTCTGTGGTGGGAATGATGGAGGTGACATTACGGGAATGAGGAGTGTGTCTTTGGTGGGAATGATTGGAATGACTTTGGGAAAATAATGGGTGCATTATTAGGGGAATCTTTAGGGGGCTGATGTCTGTGTCATTAGGGGAATGGTGTGTGTTTATTGGGAAGCTAATGAGTGTGTCTTAGGGAAATAATGTGCATGTGTGTCTGAGTGAGAAGTGTCGTTGATGTTGTTGTTGTTGTTGTTGTTGCTGTTGTTTTTGTGTTGTTGCTTTTGTTGTTGTTGTTGTTGTTAGTGTTGGGGTGTTGTGTTGTTGTGACATTGTGGTGATGCTGCCGTTATTGTTGTTGTTGTGCTGTTATGGTGCTGTTGTTAGTGGTGGTGTGTTGTTGTGGTGTTGTTCTTGTTGTTGTGTCGTTTTTGTTGCTGTTTAGGTGGTGTTGTTGCTCTTGTGTTTTTGATGTTGTGTTATTGTTGTTGTGGTAGAGTTGGTGGTGTTGCTCTTGTTGTTCTGTTGATGTGTTGTGTTGTTTTTGTTGTGGTAGTGGTGGTTGTGTTGCTCCTGTTGTTGTGTTTTTTATGTTGTGTTGTTGTTGTTGTTGTGGTGGTGGTGTTGTGGTGGTGGTGTAGCTCTTGTTGATGTGTTGTGTTGTTGTGATATATTGTTGTGCTGTATTGTTGTTGTTTTGTTGTGTTGTTGCTGCTGTTGTTGCATTCTGTTGTTGTTGATGTGTTTTGGTTGTGTTGTTGTGTTGTTGTGTTAGTGTTGTGTTGTGTTGTTGTGTTGAACATGGGTTCTGTTGTTGCTCAGGTTATAAAATGAGTTTATGTGGAGAAGGCCAGATCTGAGTAACTGCATTAAAGCAGAGAGCGAGTATAAAAATACTCTAATCTAATCACACCGCCATCATGTTATCTGTGATACGTCCACTGCTGTTTAATCACACACACACACACACACACACACACACACACACACACACACACACACACACACATATACCTTATCAAGCCTAATATCTTACAGACATGCATTATCAACCCTAATCTCTCTCTCTCACACACACACACACACACACACACACACACACACACACACATGGTTGTTACTAATTTTCCTATACCTGCCCCCAAGTGTTTTATTCCTCTTATACCACAGCAGTCAACATGATTATTATTATTATTATTTTTAATTTACGAAATAACAACACGTCATATTTTTATCCTCTTTCTCCTTGTAGTTGTGTTTCAGCTCCGGAACTGGAGACTCCTTACTTTAACGTTAAATACACTTCATACAGACATTTCTGACACAAAGCATCACTGTACCGATATTATAAAAACCTCCTCCTCTTGTACGTCTACTTGTTATAAAGTAAATAATGTAATATCAATAATAATTAATAATAATAACATGTTTAACACATTTCACACACTGTTATTATGTTTCTCATTTATTCGTACTGTACGTGATTGTTCATGAGTTTCTTTGAGCAGCAGTGCTGTGTGTGTGTGTGTGTGTGTGTGTGTGGATTTAATTCACACTGGAGATAAATGGGGTGATTAATTTAGCGATTAGCTTTTAAACACTCTGGTTGAATACCGTATAAAAAAATTTAAGTGCATGCTGTGTGTGTGTGTGTGTGTGTGCGTGTGTGTGTGTGCGTGTGTGTGTGTGTGTGTAACATTTGGAACATGTTGCCCTGCTTCTATGAAGGAAATGAATAAAAAAATGAGGAGAGGAAAGTGCTGAACCCGGAGCTCGGCTGTGAGGAGAAGAGGCCGATGCGGCACTCGTGAGTGATTAGGCAGATGAACGGGGCCGTTAACTCGTCTCCCGCTATTACAATCCGCACTCGATAAAACACAGCAAGCGCAGGAAAACTTTAAAGTGGCATGAGAGGCGTGGCTTAGCCTGAAGCGCTAATCTGGCTGCGTAATGGGCCAAGTGAAAGCACCTCTCGGGTACGGGGATGATGAATGGAGTGGTGCAAAGTGCTGCGGTTTCCTAACAACACTACAGAGCTTTACAGGTGACGGAGGAGACACTGGAGAGTCTGTCTCCACAGAACCTCACTCATCTCTCTCTCTCTCTCTCTCTTCTTGCAGTGGCTCCATCCAGTGTGTCTCCTCCGGTGAAGCCCTGGGGTAACGAGGTGGAGATCCTGGTGCTGGGGACGGTGAGCTGTGCATCAGTCGTCTTCCTTTTCCTCACGGTCATCATCTGCTACAAGGCTATCAAGAGGTAGGATTACATTACAGCACGTCTGAGTGTCTGTCTGTGAGACAACATGCGCAAGTTCTTCAAATCGAAATTCATATATACACATTACATTTCCAGCCACACCCACCTGTTTCAGCCAATCACATACCCACTTATATTAAAGTCCTGTATCCTCATCACATCAGGTCCTAACAACTAGCCCCGCCCACCTGACCTAATCAAAGTAATACTCACCTGTCCTAATCAAAGCCCTGACGCCTGTCTTAATGAAGTCCTAATCAAAGTCACACCCAAGCATCTAATCAAACTGATACCCACCTGTTCTAATCAAAGTCATACTCAAGTGTCCGTATTAAATTAATACTCAACTGTCTTAATCAAAGTCACGCCCACCTGGTAGGTGATATTCACGCCCAACTGTTCTACCCAACCCACCTGTCCTAATCAGCCACACCCACCTGTCCTAATCAGCCACACCCACCTGTCCTAATCAGCCACACCCACCTGTCCTAATCAAGTCCCGCCCACCTGTCCTAATCAAGTCCCGCTCACCTGTCCTAATCAAGTCCCGCCCACCTGTCCTAATCAAGTCCCACGCACCTGTCCTAATCAAGTCCCGCCCACCTGTCCTAATCAAGTCCCGCCCACCTGTCCTAATCAAGTCCCACTCACCTGTCCTAATCAAGTCCCACCCAGCTGTCCTAATCAAGTCCCACTCACCTGTCCTAATCAAGTCCCACTTACCTGTCCTAATCAAGTCCCACTCACCTGTCCTAATCAAGTCCCACCCACCTGTCCTAATCAAGTCCCACTCACCTGTCTCAATCAAAGTAATAATTCAATTCCACTTGCACTTAGTGTAATTAATAATGGGACAGGTGCAGCTGCTTGTTGCCTGAGTGAAGACTGAGATACATGAAAGAACTGATGAAATACATGTTAGACCGATTAGCCGACCCCACTACAGGAGACAGACAGTGTGAACAAAATGAGTATGAAAAAATGTCACAGAGAAAAAAATTTCATTATTTCCTAACAATCAGTAAACAAGCGAAAATGACTCTTACACTTTTAGGTTTGTGTCTTTGTGTGAACTTTCATTGACCGACCGCTAAGTTCAGACCGCGCAGACCGTACGTCCTAATCCTACCCACAGTCATTAATATTCCTGTTTCCCAGCGGTTCATGTTCTTTTTCATTAGTATACAGGCTCCTGCCTTCTCTCTATTAGCTGTGAAGTCTCGCCAAGGTTTCTGGCTTGTTTAAGTTCACAGACTTTATATTAAATCTTGCCGTGTCTTATTTCTCTCACTTTTAGTTTCCCATTTTCTCCTTGTTTGCTCCTGCACTGAGTACCGCCTGCTTTATTATTCTGATTTTTATTCCTCTATTGTCATAGATATTTATAGTGAACCTACGCCTTTCTCTCCATCCAGTTCCTCCTTCCACCTAAACCTGGAGTGCTTTTGCTCCAAATCAGAGTTATTATTTATAAATGAATCCTGTGCAGTCGTCCGATTTCTGTCCAACCATGATTAAGGAGGATTCTGCCATGTTCCAGGGGCGAGTTTAATTTTACAGCCTAGTCTAGTGGTTTTTTAGGATTGTGAAAGGATTATGGTTTGGAGTCACTCTCGCATCGCTTTCCGGTGAAAGGAAACGCATCATCATTGCAATTAATCCCTGTTCTGTTCCTGATCTTAATAATCCATTACACACTGTTAGAGGAACAGCTTAGAGAACAGCGAAGTCACCACCACATCGTTGCCTCAGAGATCCTGGAGATAAAGTTCACCGGCGCAGTGCTGAGATACGGCTAAGATATTAGCAAACTTATTGTGGAATGCCAGTCTGAGGGGACACGAGAGAGACATTAGATTGTCTTCACTTATTCGCAACTAGTACTGAACTAGCCGACCAAATCAGAGAGTCAGGAAGTGTTTGAGGGACAGTAGCGTATGGAATACTAAACTTAAAGAAACGCTGAAATCTACTGAATACTGAAATTCAAGGGAAAAGTGTAGGGAATAAAATGTCATAAGATTATGGATAACTAAATTGTACTGAGTACTGACTTATACAGAATATTTTATATTCAGATTATATTCTGATATTCTGTAGCAAAAAAAACTGCGCTGAGAATATAAACAATGCTGAGATGGTGAATACAACGCCAGCCTGTGCTATGATTCATGGGAAAATTAATCAGTGGAATCTTCTAGCTCTAGCACACGTCTTTGTGAATTATATTAAGACGACGTAAAACAGTAAAAGCACGATCACTGCTGTCGCTTGTTTTCACAAAAATGTTTGGATAACAGGAACTGAAACCAGGGCGTAAAATCTCCTTCTGGAAGTAAAATACGCCGTTATTTCGGGATGATTCTCACACACGTTAGAGTGAAGCAGTCCAGATGTTAGATGGAAGCCAGAGAAGAGCCAGGCTAGTGTTTACATGCTGAATATTAATCATTTATTAAGGCGTTGTGCTGAGCGTCTGTTCTTAGCGTTTAAACAGAGGCGTGTTATTAGCGCTGTGTGCTGGAGACGTTTGGAGCGGACATGGTGAATCCCCTCCGTCCCTGAGAACTTGTGAAAAAGGGAAATTAGCTCCCGATGGGAAAACAGCTGGCAGGATTTTCTCAGTAAGAGTGATGCCTAAATGTAATAAGCGTGCATGGAGACGACAAATATGTTTAAGTTCATGCAAAAATTGTATAATCTGTCCAGGAGCGAATTTGTTTAGTGTCCTAAACAAGTATGGATTATTCCTCCAGTAACTGCTTTGTGGAGATCTGTTCTCTGGATCACTTAGTGTAATCAGCTTAATGGAATTAAAGCCACTGGGATGGAACACCACAGATGAGCATGTTGGGTGGATTAACAGAAAAGAGCACAGCGTACAGGAGCTCAAAATTAGTTTTTAATGTCATTGACAAATCCCATTACATTCTAGGATTGATTTTTTTTTTTTCCTGAGGTTTTGGATGGTTCTCATGTTGTAGATGATCTTCTTGGATCTTTACTCCTCAGTCAAGTGATTGGTAATGGTGATCCTCAAGGCTTCTTAGCTGCCTGCAAAGGTTTTTTAATAATTTATTTTAATTGACGCTAATGATACTGTATATCTTAGAGACCGTTGTTGTACACATATTCTTAACCATATAGAGAATCAATAAAGAACCTTTCTTCAAAGGGTTGCATGTAGAAAAGATGAAGCCTACAGACCAATTATTACTGAAATAACATTTTTATGTCCTCTTTTTATTACATCATACTGATGAGTCCAGACTGATCCTATTCCAGAGTGATGGGCGTGTCAGGGTAAGAAGGGAAGCGCATGAAGTGATGCTC
>JAQMYG010000020.1:18750561-18764817 GCA_030014215.1 Clariallabes teugelsi
AATAAAATGAAGTCAGCTGACGACCTGAATGTACTGAATCACCAGGTTATCACATCTATGGAGTTTTTCTTCCCTGAAGGTACAGACATATTCCAGGACTCAGCGTGAGAGTGTGGTTCTGGGAGCACGAGGAATCATTTTCACATATGAACTCGACACCACAGTGTCTAAGCTGAAGGTGACTTAACACTCCTCTGTCCAGAAGATATCTGAAAACTTGAAGCTACAGGTTACAAAACCCTGACACTGGAGACTCCTTCCATGTGTGCTCAGGCATCTCCTTCCCTATTACACACCTGTTCAAATAAGTGCATTAATACAATAAAGAAGGTCAGAAGGTCAGAAGGTTGGGGGTTCAAGCCCCAGCTCAACCTAGTTGTCACTATAGGTCACTATACAGTATGTGATGAATGTACGTCTTCTGTTGTCAGAGCTGCTCTTATAAGAGGATGTTATTTTACACAACCCGGATAATATTTCAATAACTGGAGGACAAACTAGAGTATTAAACTTTTAAACAGGTTTTGTTCTCTGCGTGCGGTTTTCCTCTTACAGGTTCACGACTCCGAGAGTATTTCATTTTGTCTCTCATGTAAACACTGACACGGGCTAAAAATAGACTCCTGCCCTGTGTGACAGCGAGGGCATTCCTCCTGGCTGTAAATCTGTCCCCCTCATGAATAAATCTGGTAGATGGGCGGATCCTGGAGACAGATTTATTTCGCTCCTCGGCTATAACCGGTCGCCTCTGCACTCTGGCAGCGAGGGAGACTCTGGCGTGGAAAAGCGGAGGTTATATTTAGCTCTGTGTTACCACGTAGATGGGTTTCCCCGATAAAAAACAAAAGCAGACGATTGCTAGGAAGTCTGGTGTTTTGCTGGAACGTCTCACGGAGTGTCTGCGTCTTCTGACAGCCGTGAGGTGTTACAGCGAAGAAACAGGCCAGGAGACGTGAAAGAAATAAACACAGGGAAATTGGCACCAACCTCGGTGTTGTTTTTCTTTTCATTCCTTCTTACTAAATGTCATGTGTAATTCTGCAGAAATGACGCTAGATTAAGAGTTTATCCAAATCCGAGCCTGAAGTCTGCGCTCATCCGGTTTCAGGGGGAAGTAAAGACGCTCTGGTGTATGTTCCTGTAAGAGCCTGCCTCTGAAATATTGATGCTTTTCACAGCCGTTTGTACTACAGAGTGTGTATTATTCATACTGAAGGGTCCTGATTTAGGTTCTGCTCTGATGTTCTCCTGAATGAGCAAAGCCTCTTTGGTGTTCTCAGGCTCATAGAGATGCTCAGCCAAGTGCAGAGTCCAGCGCCGATCTATATCAGGGCACCATTAGGGCTATATTTATCTCAGGCTGTGTTTAACTCTATAAATATTACATTAAGCAGATGTATTTAGAGAAGGGCTGGATATTCCTGCACAAATATAGTCTGTTATTATTGCCCGTGCTGAAGTACAACATTACGTGTTGTAATTATTAAACATCAGTTTATTATCCACACAGGCCTGGAGTTGATGTGTGAGAGTTATTTAAAACTCTTTTTAAGTACTCTAGTAATGCGTAGAGAGCAGCACAGTGGTGTATTGGTTAGCACTGTCACCACCTCGCACCTTCAGCACCTTTTACCTGGAGCACTTTGCTGAAATCCCATTTTTAGAATATTTAAATGTGGATTCTGTGATGTCGTAAGAAAAAAAATTGGGGCCCCTAGCCTCATTTTGACACCAGGACTTACCTCCTAGCCCTAGAAATAACTTCACCAGCAGGGCGGCTTTATAGCCATAATGAGAGTAACCAGCTTGGAGAGTGTTCAGTGCTTTAAGACAACATTTTGGTTTTAAACATTCTCAATTCTGTGAAAGGATAGGGAAGATAAAGTATTCATCAACAGATTTTTGAGAACTGATACATTTCACCTACTGCCCTCTAATGGCCACAGCGAAAAACGTACCTGTGTGACTTAACACCTGACTTGATATGACGGTTCACATTTAAGCTACTAGGGATTCACTGTTAAGTTGGATTGCATCTACTTTTCTCTGTTCTGTTTTGGTTGATTAAATTATTATTTTTCTGTTCAGGTTGCTGGTTAAATATAAGTGTTTGTTTTCTGTTTTCTGTTTTCTGTTACACTTGATAAAGTCTACAGTACTGTACATCTGCATTAACACCATGCCTCACCTGCCTCATTACATGATGCTACTAATTGAAAATAAATTAACGTTTATTATTAGATAAACGTATAAAAGCTTATTATTTACATTAAACAAATAAAAGAGCAAAATAGCAAATATAGTGGTCCAAGAGTCGAGCCTTGTGGGACACCAGTATATGCAGTACATTTTACAAGTTTCTGATTGATACAATGTTGTGGATGTTTATAGAGGACTGCTGAGTTCTTGTTAATAACATGGTTAGTGATTCGCTGGAAATGTTCTGAGGTTTTTGTTTTCTTTGATTTTATGGGAAAAGTGGGGAAAAAAGAAACACATTCCTCACACTTCACTCATCTGTGCTGCCTGTAAGCAATTCCTGAGGGACGTATTAATCCTGGGTCATGTGATCAATCTAAACAAACATGCTGACAGCTCTACTAAAGCTTTCATTTAAATCAGTCAGCTTATTAAAGTACTCTTATCGCGCACAGTCACTCTGTGGAACCTTTATTTAACCTTCCAGCACTCTTGGCTCTTGAGAATGATATTGATGAACAGTTCCAGAGAGCTTGTTTTTTCTTTTTTTTATCATCTGTCCTCCTTCAGTCCCCCCATGATCACCTCTGTTCCTCTCAGCAGATCACCTTTACAAGCTTCTTCTCACCTCTGTCGAGCTCTCAGCTTACATAACACTGCTGAGCTTTACAGCGCTCTGAATCAGCACACACTCAGCATTCCCTCACGAACGTCCTCCATCCTCTTCACCCGCTCCTGGACTCATCCGTCAGCGATTCTCTCTATCACACACACCAGAAGAGCTGAAATGAAAGCACTGTGGGTCAGATTCTCAGATCGAACAGAGAAACACAGACTACAGTTTTGTCCAGATTATTTAAAAACACTACATTTGTTCTTCTAGAAACTTCTCGAGGCGTCTCAGCTTACAGCAGACATGAATTTTGGATTTGGGTTGGTCACAAGGTCTCAGTTGTAATAGATACTGCGGACACAGGGTATAAACAGATTTCCTGTTTAACATTGATAAGGTGAAGTTTTCTGTAAGGACGTTAATAGATTGAACATGTCTGGAAGGAGTCTCTGGTGTCAGTGCTTTGTAACAATCAGTAAAAGATCTACACTAGTTTGAAGTTTTGTGATGAGACAGTAATGAAGCAGTGTTTTTAAAGAGGATGACCCAATCTCCTTGTGTTGTTTCTCAGGCCACCGGATAAGTGTTTAAACTGTATAAGTGGACAGAGAGGGCTATTATGCAAGCGTTTGTATACAAAGCACAAGATTCTGGCATTTTATAAGGTTTTCCCAGTTTACAATTAGTACTGAGACAAGAGTATGTAACGACAGAATTATATGATGAAACCTAAAAGATTAGGTCGCTCGCTGTTTCAAGTGTTCTCCGTCTCCTCGTTGTCAAACCGTACGTGATATACAGCATGCTCTTAGTGTTCATCTATACAGCAGGAATAAACCTTAGACCAATCAGACTTAATGTTGAAACAAATATGTCTGATCTGTTTAAATTCAAATTCGGATTAAAATTTTATTTGCCGCGTACACAATTATACATACTCGGCCAAAACACAGTATTGTTGCAGATTTAAACTTTTTTATGATATACAGGTACATATAACACAGAAAATGTGTGTGTGCCAAAGAAGCTATTTCTGATGTTTATGCCACATGGAAGTGACCAATCTCGCTTCCCTAAAAAATGTCAGGTTGCTAACTTCAGCCGTTTTGGAGAGATTTGGAGATTTTATATATGCCCTAAAAATGGCCATTTTCAGCATTATAGTGTCTCACTTCAAACAATAATCATTTAAAATGTAAATCATTCATATTTCTTTATGAGTATTAATACTAAAATTGGTGTAAGTTTCTAGAAATATATGATGTGTAAAGATTGTTGCTTAAATGAAAGTGTTCCATGAAAATTTAAGGATTTTTTCTCACAGAAAAAATCTGTAGTGTCCGTAACCTTGTCAAATTCAAGTTGCAATATCTTAACAATTTATCATTTTAGAATAATACACGTTTTTTTTTTATTTTTATGTCTTTTCATGTGAAATCTAAATTGGCCATCATGAACTACTTTAGTTGTTCTGGCATGTTTATAATCCAACATAAGTGTGTCCTGACCTGGAATAGAACTTCACTCAGACGCAGATGATACTGATTTATATGTGCAGTACTGTGCAAAAAAATCTTGAACCCCTATCATTTCTTCATATTTTTCTACCAAACAGCCAGTCGTTCTTGTATTTTGAATGTAATCTTGAGGAATAGTTCTCTAGGCTTCCTAAAGGACTCGCACTTTGGAACGTGGACGATATCACTGCTGCTGACACACACCATCATTTCATTTCATACTTCAGGCTTCAGTAATACTGCTTTTAATTCTATTTTATTTGCAACTCTTGTAAATTTGTATATGCCTTCCTTTTATCATTTTATTTGAAATTTTTGCTTGTAGTTTATAATTAGTAGGGAGGAAACTCACCAAGCGCAGGGAGAACCTGCGAACTCAGTGCACAAAGACCCATGTCTGTTTTACTCCAACTCCACCTACACAACTTTTGTTGTCTGATAGTGACTCTAACAGAGCAGAGTCTCTGACAAACACAGTAAATAACAGCTTCCTCTCTACTCAAGATACAATTCAACATAACCTTCTCCAAACCTTTCCTCTTGAACCCTCGGTCCGGTCGCCTCCTCTCCTCCCCCGAGGCGGCTGATGAGACAGGATTTTTTTCCTCCTGGCGTAAATCAGGCGAGGGGATGTCTTTATAGGAGAAACCCTGGAGGCCTCACGGCTGCTCGCGCTCGTTCTCATGACAGATGTTCCCTGCAGAGCAACTAAAGAGTCTCATCAGTCCTACCCGAGGGACAGGGATTGTGTTAGTCACGACAGGCTTCTCCTAAACATTTAATCAATCACGCTGAAGTCTGTCTCC
Source organism: Clariallabes teugelsi (assembly GCA_030014215.1). Classification (NCBI taxonomy): domain Eukaryota; kingdom Metazoa; phylum Chordata; class Actinopteri; order Siluriformes; family Clariidae; genus Clariallabes; species Clariallabes teugelsi. Next base: position 18,755,697 of record JAQMYG010000020.1, read on the forward strand.
ACAAACTGTTCGGCTGCTGCGTGCACACGAGCCGAGGTGTTCAAGAAGCAGAAAAAGGCCACATGTTGTCGACAGCAACATCCGGTAAAGAAACGTTAATGTAAAATATAAAGATCCATCAAAAGCGAATAAGAAAACTGTGGAATTCTATAGGACTTTTGGTTGTGCAGAATAACAGAACACTGTAAATGTCGCCTGTTTTATGCATTCATTCACCAGAGATTTCATCACAAGTCAATCCTTGTTTGACTCGAACTCCATTCATATATGTATTTAGGGTTTCCTCTTACAGCCAGTGTCAACTAGTAGCTAGAACCGATCTTGAAATTGTACAGAACCCATAAATATTATTGTGACATTTGTAAATGCAGAACGTTTCCGCAGCCAGGATGCTGACGTGATGTAACAATAAGGGAGTGCTGCTGTATTAATATAATTAAAATACGAGCTCCCGAGCTGAGCCTGGACAGCCTGTGTGTTTCAAGTACAGAGTTAAAGAAAACTCCTCTTTAGCTTTTTTCGGAATAAGTCAGCAAAGGCCAGGCTTCATCCACGTTACGGGCATGATGTGTGTTTACCTGCAACAAGCAGGCTGTTTTAATGAGCTCAGGTTTATGAGATTAGCCCCAGCCTCCACACACATCTCGGAGGACCGTCATGCAGTCGATGCAGCCTTTGGAAAGGTCAGGTTGTTTTCCTCGTCCTCGCCTCGCCGCTGAAATTAGGAGAGGCAGCTCGTTCCGACGGGAAGCTGCAGGTTATTGAGGTTATTGAGTGATTTATTGAGTAGTTCAGGTTCACTATTCTTAGCGAGTTGATTTGTAAATGATATGAAGAAGAGTTTATACAAGAAACGTTGTATTTACGAAAACGCAGTTTATACATAATACTTATTGTCCATGTAAGGAGCTGCGGTGAGCCTCGACTCTCGTCTGATCGGAAATCGTAGAATTCTCAACCGGGTTCTGCGATCTAAAGACAAATTCTAATCCCAAATAAATCAAGATTTATTTTTTTCTGGTTGTTGTTGTTTTTTTTTTTTCTCCTGATCTGTGCAAAAATACTGGCACCCCATTAAAGTAAGTTTGAAAGTTGAGTTTGCGACTACAGTAGTCATTACATCATTGATCGATACATTGTTGATTGGTGTTTATCAGTATTTTCTCATGAGTACGTGGATTGTTAAAAGCTTTGGTAACTCTGACTTTTTTATCTTTCTGAATATACCATTTGTGGGACGTTTTACACTACAATATTTAGATTCATGAAAATAGTCTTAATAAATGTTGTAGATGCTTTGACTTTATTGAGGGTCTGAACTTTCTCGGCTCGGTGTCTAGATCACAGAATCTTTCCACAGTCTGGGTTTAGATAGGATTGGATTGTGGATTCACTGGTGTTGTTGTTGTTGTTGTTTTTAACCCTAATAGTTTTCCTCTTGTGCACAGGAAACCTCTGAGGAAGGAGGAGAACGGCACCAGCCGAGGGGAATACGCCATGAGCTCTCGCTGCAAGCAGACAGCGCTGGAGACCAACAGCACTGGAGTATAGCAGCCAGCGGATAAACACTGACACTCCATTATAAACAAGAGCTGAAAGATCTTCAGAGATGGAGAAATGATATAAAAAGAAGGATTGATGGAGACTTGAACTATGGCTTTATTCAATGTCTTAAAAACATAAATCATAAAAAGTGCTGCTTTAAGATTGACATGTGACAGAACACAAAGGCAGAGAGGACGTATGAAGGACATGTGAAGGACGTGTGAAGGACGTGCGGAGCCTTGAGACTCATTGTTCTGTTGGATGGTGATGCCGTCAGACCTTTCACGAGGCATTAAACCGCTAAAACTCTTAACGAACCCGACGCATGCACTTTGTACTGATTGCACCGACGCCTCTGGACGTCCTATCTCACTCCCCCTCCTGTTTCCTCTGCTGTAAATAAAGTCGGCTGTCGATCACACGGATGCGGATGAAAGCGAAAGCGGAATTTAATGGGGAAACAGGTGGCTTTTTTATTTGTATGACTATGCAACTGGAAAGGAATAGAACCCTTATTGGTGCATGTTCATGATATTAAAACACAGCATTAGCATAATCCGCTGCTGCTAGTCAGTCCGACGTCGGCTAACGTGCTCGAATAGTGCGGCTCTACGCGTGTAATGGAACTCAAGCCGGAATACACGTCACATATTCATGAACACCAGGACTGTTATTTCATTATTTCATTATTAATGCACCATTAAAAACACCAAAAAGACCACGCAATTGTTTTTCAGATTTTAATTATTATTTACTTTTTTTTTTGTTTGCTTGACTTTAGCTTAGCTTTTTTCTTGTCTTTCTGTTATTTTGTTTTATTTCTGTTTTTTTTTTATACGTTTTCTTTTTCTGGGGGAGAAGGGGTGATTTTACTTCTTGTTTTTTGTTTCATCCGTGTATTTATTGTTTTATTTTGTTTGTTGTGATTTTTTTTTGTTTGGTTGTTTCCAGAGAGTGTTCTTGTTTGTTTGTTTGTTTGTGTGTGTGTTTGTCTGTGTTCTGTTGTTTGATTTTGTTTGTCAGGTTTTTTTTTTTTTTGCTTGTTTGTAGTTTTGCAAAAGATTACATAGGTTTTTGTTTCAGATTGTTTGTTTTACTGTTTTAATGAAATTTAATTTCATTTATTTTTTGTTTATGTAAACAAAAAAGAAATGTAATTAAATTGACCATAAAAAAAAAAAACTATATATATATATATATATATATATATATATATATAATTTTTATGGACAATTTAATATATATATTTTTTATTTTTATTTTTTTTCAAATGAATGACCAAGAAATATATTTGAATGAAATAGTACAAATTAATTATTTAAGAAAAGGGAAAGTACACAGCACAGTGGAAATTTGTGCCAACATCTGATTATTTATCACATAATTTCTTTACTTTAACAATGTAAGTGAAAATAATGAGGGAATATGAAACAGAGTTAAACTGTAAACAGTGATTTAATTGTGATTTTTATAGTGTTTTATTTGTGTGTTATATCTCACTGCTGAACAGTCATTCCATAAAAGAGACGCGACCACTGACACCTGTAACACTGCATATAAGCACTACATTTCCTTCTTACACATGAGTGCAAAAGTTTGTATCCCTCTTTGTTTCTGTTTGAAAGTTTTGTCTCTGGCTCTCTGTTTTATCTTCAGCGTTACTTTAATGTTGTGTTCAGATTGAAAACCCTTCTATCAGTAGATATGACTAAAGTCTTTGTCTGCGGATCTACTATGAAACTCAGCAAAACAGATCTTACACAACATAGAACAGAAAAAACATTAGCTTTCCCAGACCAGGAGAATAACAGAAATAAACAGAAATCAGAAAAACAGTGATTATTCAGAAATGGTTGAAGAACTGACTTAGAAATTCACAAATCTATGAACAGTTTAAAGAAAATTCAGACAGATTATTTAGATTTGATTATGTCAGTTTCCTCCTAAATTACACTTTAAAACAGATCGGATGTAGAACCTTTCTTTATTTCTTCCTTCAGAGTGTTTCCCTATCAGGATGCGTTCCCTTGAGTAAGACCCATAACCCCGTCTGCTCCAGCTGCACCAGATCACCGGCGACCCTGCGCTCTGACCCCATGAATACGGGACAAATAAACTTAATTTAGCTTATTTACACAAAGGGCCACTTATAAAACCCTTTTAGTCCGAAGAAAGTTAAGCTAAATGCTGATCAGCTCACACACTCAGCTCACCCAGTTAATCCATAAAATACACTCTTCAAAAGAAGGATTCTTAATGGGTTAACTGTCGCTAACTGTCAGTCACCAGCTCGTCAAGTCGCAGTTAGTTAGTTCGGCCGGTGCGGAACGATATGTGTGGGCGGAGCAAAATAACTGGTTAAATAAAGAAACAAATTATAATCTGTTGATAATTAATGGTCTTTGTGGAGCTGTTTTGTAAAAGCGATATCACACTCGAGGTGGTGCTGCTGTACTGAATATCAGCACGTTTCTGACATCTCCAGTACTCGGGGCTCCGCCCTCGTGCCTTCAACCGCATCATGGCCGTGCTGATATTCAGTACAACAGCCTGACCTGGAGTGTAACATTGCTGAATTATTAATATCTCTGTTGTTACCAGCCTACAATATTATAAACAAACCAGCAGCTTAATGTTAACCAGCCAGTAACAGCTCATGAACTAAAAGGAGTTTTTATATGTGTATTTATATAGAAGAATAAACAGAGCTAATGCAGCAATCTGAAGAACAAACTCAAAAGTCGTTTTTCCAGAACATTTAGTGAAAACGTGTGAGTACTTCAGCTTAGTTAAGCTCATGGATAAACTGTCTTGTTAGGCTTTGCTGATTAAAATAGTCACAATAGTCTTATTATGTTAGACAATAAAACTAATCTAAACATAAATAATTGTTCAAATCCTGTAAAAGATGAAAATGAGGCCAAATTCTTTTATTTATTTTTATATTTTGCACTCATCTTTTGCACTCACTAATCTATGTGTATCTTTTTTCAATAACATTCATAATGTTCTTTTTTTTTTTTCTGGACCACGTTGTTTATATCGCTCCTGCTGGACCTGAGTACATTTACAAATCCAAAGATGTGATGTAATGGTGGAGATGTAGCGCTCCTACACGGCGGTGAATCACTCGGGGGTTTAAAGTGAGCTGTTTATCTGATGTAAACGACCGGCCATACGCTCCCGCTCTCTAAACTCACTCCATCATCTGCTCAAAAATAACTAAACACAAACATGTATTATATTGTACAAAACTTTGGCTCATGAATATAATGCATGTATGTAAATATGGGTCTTATCTGCCCTCGAGAGACGGTGATGTCTAAGGAGGATCTATATATCTTCATGTCATATCAGAACTGTATAAAGTGTTGTTGTTTGTCTGGAACAAGGCATTGATGTATATCCATCGCATAACAAAATGTCAGACGCTATACAGTACATATATATATATCCTGTGTATTATTCTAACTCTGCGACATGCTAACTTTTTAAAATTTTAAATAAAACTGTACTATTGAATCTCAAATCTCTCTATATATGTCATTCATTAATTACCATTATTAAAATTTAATTGTGGGATTAATATTTCATTCAGTAATGTCCAACAATTTCATTGTTATACACTGATCAGACATAACATTACGACATTACGACATTATGCCCAGTATTGTGAAGGTTCCCCTTGTGCCACCATGGAACAGTACAATTAGAAGAAGACTGAACAAGTACAGTTTGTTTGAAAGGGTTGCCAGGAGGAAGCCTTTTCTGTCTAAAAAAAGAAAATGGAAGCATGACTGAGGTTTGCATAACTGCATCTGAAAAAATCCACAAGACTTCTGGAACAATGTCCAGAGTGGAGCTGTTTGGCCTTAAGACTCAGAGTGCCACTGGGGAAGCTGCAGAGCCAGCCAGTGGCAGTCTGGGCCTCGGGGTGCCTGGCCCTTACAGGATTTATTACCCAAGATGATATCCTTGGCAAAAAACAAGAACCAAAAGTCCAAGAGGTGGAATTGAACCTAATCCAACTCCTCCTAAAACCAACTCCTAACCAATGAGATGGTCTATAACCTGGAACATCATAAGTATAAGTTATTATCCAGCCTCAAACACATAATGTTGTGTCTACCTCCAGGATTTTGTAAGGTGGGGTCTTGGTTGTCCAGGACATGCCATGGGTGCTCAATCGGATTATTATCTGGGGAGTTTGGACACCGGGGTGGTGGGCATGGCCTCCTACCCAGCTGGTTCCAGTGTGTAGTGGGCTCTGGTGCACTGGGTGTTCAGGTGCCTTTATATCATAACCAGAATTGACTTTTTCTGATTTGTAATGATGATATAATAGAAACATGTAAACATAGGGTGCCTATGACTTTTACACAGTACTCTATACAGTAAGGATGTATGCAGGGGCGCTACTAGAAATTCTGGGCCCATTGACAACTTGATATACTGGACACCCAACCTATAATAAAGCTGACCCTTTTCAATTGTCATAGCATTTTTAATGGCCCGTGACACTCAGGGGCCCTAGGAATAATCCTTACTTACCCCCCAATCTCCCTTTCCAGCACCACTGGATTTTATGGTTAAAATGAGGCACTGTACAGCAAAGTGTTATCCAACAAACCCTTAAGGGACACTTGAAGAACCATTTTTCCTAATAAACAAGTGCGAATACAGATATAGAAATGTTGTGTATTATATGAATTCCCTGAGAGCGCCAACCCTTTAGGATTAAACACTGACTTAAAGGCTTGATTAGCTGTCACATGACAGAAGCATTGAGCACTGTAAATACTGTATGTGCTCTATTATTGATAACCCCATGTGATATCAGTGGACATGTTTAAAAAATATTTCTACACTGAGACAGAATATTTTTAAATGATATAGTTCAGACTGCCTATGTGTCAATACTTTTCGGGAAGTATAATGTACTGTAGATAGATGAACATTAGGATGCCATTTCTACAAAAACCGCAGCACACTGTTTAATCTTATTCAGATAAGATGGTATTACTGCTCTGTGGATGAACATGATGAATTGCCTGGCAGCATTTGGCATCTGTTATTAGCAAAAAATGCAGGCTTGTGATTTTATATGAATGATTTTATAAGCCATATGTTTCCCCATGTTTGTGTTTATGATGTATGAAACACCTTTTAGGCTCTTATTTCACTTGTGTGTTGCACGTTTACTAGGGCTTTTAGTAACATTATTTCTTAGCAAAAATCTTACAGGATTTATTACCCAAAATGATATCCTGGCCAAAACATTTGCCCACCTTCTTTGGAATAAACAAGAACCAAAAGTCAAAGAGGTGGAATTGAACCTAATCCAACTCCTCCTAAAACCAACTCCTAACCAATGAGATGGTCTATAACATGAAACATCATACGTATAAGTTATTATCCAGCCTAAAACACATAATGTTGTCTCTACCTCCTGGACTTTTCCAGATAGGAGGAGCTGGATTGGGGTCAATCTTCACCTCCTGGGCTTTTATGATTAGGAGGAGCTGGATCACGGCAGATCTCCACCTCCTATACTTTTGTAATTAGGAGGAGCTGGATCAGATCCGATCTCCACTCCCTGGACTTTTACAGATAATAGGACCTGGACCAGGATCAGTCTCCACCCCCTGGACTTTTGTAATTAGGATGATCTGGATTAGGGTCAATCTCCAGCCACTGAATTTTTGTTGTTAGGAAGAACTGGATCAGGGACAATGTCCATTTCCTGTACTTTTATAATAGGAGGTGCTTGTAGTTAGAAGATGCTGGGCCATGGTCAATCTCCACCTCTTGGAATTTTGTAGTTCGGAGGTGCTGGACTATGGTTTAGCTCCACCTCCTGGATTTTTGTAGTTAGGATCACTGAATCAGGGTCAATCTCCACCTTCAGTTAGGAGGAGCTGGACCAGGGTTAATCTCTACCCCTAGAATGTTGGAAGATATGAACAGAGGGATACTGCAGATCATCACTGTAGCAATCAGGGTGTGGTCAAGCGCTAGCTGAAACTGGAAAGAAGGGTGACATAGATTGAGCAGGTAATGAAGATGTTGCTACACCTTTGTGTGGTTAGTAATGAAGTGTATTTACAGGTTGATTGTGTTTCAGAAACCTGCAAAAGAGAGGACATTAAGTTATTCAATTGCTGCAAACAGTGCAAGCAAGTTTCGCATGTAGCACAATTTCTTGCCACCAGAGTGGCTGTTAAATATCAGAAATCAGTCTGGACATCATCATATTTTGTGCAATAAGTGAAGAATTGCATTTTTGTCTTTATTTGATTTAGGCTGCACGGCTGGCAGGGCAGAGGGACTGTCTGTGTCATCAGTCTCAGAGGACAGTTTGTACTTTGTCTAGGAGTCTCTCAGTTTTGGACCTGTTATAATCTGCCACACTACAGTATACGGTGTATTTAGAGCCAGGTACTCCTTTATCTTCGGCTGTGTTAGCATATGCAGTGTTTGTAGCGTACCTGTGTAAACCTATGATAATTTAACAGAACAGACAACCCCGTAAGACCATGAAGAACAGTATGAACCATGTCAAACAGTAGCTGTGGTTCAATCCACACCACTGAGAGGCCATTTGTTTATTGGAAGTTTAATTCACTGCTTGTTTCCTACATACATAGATTTAATGAGATCATATGATTTACCCCTACACCACATTCCAATCTCTCTCTCTCTCTGTCTCTCTCTCTCTCTCTCTGTCTTTCTAATCTCTCTATCAGGCCTATCATTTGAAACTAACCCGGTTAGATAGTAGGCTTTGTGGAGCACTGAAGCATAGCTTCTCAGTTATGGTTAGAGAGTGAGACAGAGAGAGGACCTTAGGGGACACAGTGAGAGTGAAACAGAGAGAGGACCTGAGGGGACAAACAGTGAAAGTGAGACAGAGAGAGGACCCGAGGGAACACAGTGAGAGTGAGACAGAGAGAGGGATTAAGGGAACAGGACCTGAGGGAAAACAGTGAAAGTGAGACAGAGAGAGGCCCTGAGGGGACAAACAGTGAGAGTGAGACAGAGAGAGGCTCTGAGGGGACAAACAGTGAGAGTGAGACAGAGAGAGGACCTGAGGGAACAGAATAAGAGTGAGACAGAAAGAGGGATTAAGGGAACAGGACCTGAGGGGACACACAGTGAGAGTGAGACAGAAAGAAGACCTGAGGGGACACACAGCAAAAGTGAGACAAAGAAAGAACCTGAGGGTATGTCCCCTGAGAGTGAGACAGAGAGAGGACCTGGGGGTGAATACAGTGAGAGTAAGACATTAAGAGCATCTGAGGGGACGCACAGTGAGAATGAGACTGAGAGAGCACCTGGGTGGGACACAATGAGAGTGAGACAGAGAGAGGACCTGAGAGTGAGACAGAGAGAGGACCTGAGGGGAAACAGTGAGAGTGAGACAGAGAGAGGACCTGAGAGTGAGACAGAGAGAGAGAGGACCTGAGGGGAAACAGTGAGAGTGAGACAGAGAGAGGACCTGAGAGTGAGACAGAGAGAGGACCTGAGGGAACAGAATAAGAGTGAGACAGAAAGAGGGATTAAGGGAACAGGACCT
>JAQMYG010000020.1:18788213-18805539 GCA_030014215.1 Clariallabes teugelsi
ACACTAAAAGGACTACCATGTCATTTTTGGGTATTGTTCGAAAATTTTGGGTTTTACTTTTTTTGTAGTTCTCTATTTGAAATTAGACATAGTCATTTTTCCGGACCTCGGACTGAATAGAAATTTGGTAAGTGGACCTTTCAAATTTATATTTGAGTACCCCTGAACTAGAAAAAGTATATCAAAATCTACTGGGTGCGTTTTGCAAACTGTAACTGTATGTACCGTATCCCGAGGTACCGCTGTAACTATATGTACGATATGTTCGTATCCCGAGGTACCACTGTAACTGTATGTACCGTATCCCGAGGTACCACTGTAACTGTATGTACCGTATGTTCGTATCCGGAGGTACCGCTGTAACTGTATGTACCGTATGTTCGTATCCCGAGGTACTGCTGTATACACTTTGCTTTGTACAGTATTGTTATGTTGGTGGTGAATTTTGACCCGGTTGTGTGGTTTAAATGCTTGTTGAATTTTGTTTCTTTCGTTCCAGCATACACTGTATATGCGGCAGCGTGCGCGCGCTCAGGCGCTCGAGCAGTCAGTCAGCTGCGCGCGACACACAGGAGAGGAGGAGGAGGGATGAGGGGGAAGCTAGGCTAACGGTGTAGCTCCGTGTATCTGTGAACACTTCCCACAGTCCGCCTCAGCGGGCGGGTTTAAAGCACCGGGAGCGATACAAACACCGGGGAAAGTCACGGAGAGAAGACGGGAGAGAAGTTTCTAGTCAAGTTTGAGTGTTTAGTGAGGCGGCTCGCGCGCTAGATCAGAGTCTCGGAGCTGGTGACGACGAAGCTAAGCTAGCTAACTGAGGGGAGGGGGGGGCTGGAAGCGGGAGGAGGAGAAGAAAAAAGTACCTCAGCGTTCAGTTTTGGGATTAATAATCTACACGCTGGTTATCTGAGGAATTAAGAAGAAGTTTAAGAAGAAGGGATTTTAGTCCTCCTCACTCTGAGGTGAGTAACTCAAGGCTGCGCTCGAGCGCAGGGCTAACTCGCTAGCGTCTTGTTTTCGTCCCCACACACACACTGTCACGTGATCACTAGTTAACCTTGCTAAACCTGGTTACTCAGGAGTGAGTAAAGGCTGTTCACCTGGGGAGCTGTGTTAGCTAGATGGCTAACTTCCGAGCTAGCAAACCGCCTCGATATAAACACTGACATCTCATGCTAATTCAGGATTAGCCGCATGTTTACAGATTTATGGGTAAGTGTAAGACTTCTAATGCTTAGTGTTTAGTTTAAGCCCCGATACAAAGCTTTTAAAATCAGCAATAATGAAAATAACTAATTTCCTGTGGTTTGTGATGTATTCTGGATGTAAGTAGTGAAGAGTGATTAGAAAGAAAATCTATAATTTGTGTTTTAATAGTGTGTTTAACTAAGAATAATCCTGAACCAACACACACAGTGCGTTAATCCAGGTTGGACAAGTCACGTGTGTGTTATGGTCTATATAAATAAAAGAGAGGTTTTGGTACGTTGGTCAGAACTCACTCTTTCAGTGATATCTTTACGTTTCGTACATTGGAGGAACTGAAACCAGTCTCTGACAAACAGAATATTTTCTGTCTGTTTCTCTGTCTGTCAGATTATGTCACAGCATCACACAACACTGTCTGTCTGTACAGAATTTACTGAATCTTCTGCAGTACTTAGATCTGTCTGAAGTTTAACCTGCACCATAAGTGAAATCAAAATGTTGAGTAAAAGTGATGTTATGAACAGTTATGTGTGGGCTTTAATAATTTACTTTAAAATAATCTACTAATGCTCAATGCCCTGCTCAATGTAAACAAACACCTACACCAACAGATATTAATTAATATTAGGGATTAGTTCATATTTTCACTTTTGCTGAAATAACGGCGCTGAAGTGGTATAAGTGAATTTTAACACGCTGGAGTCGTTTTAAGACAAAACTTCATCTTTATTTGATCTACTTTTTCCATTTGTGTGACAATGAAAGAAAACATAAACAAGGCGAAAACGTAAACTCAACCTTACAGAATGTGATTTCTTTATCTTAATAAGTTAGACAGAGAGTTCTGTGGTACAGAAAGAAAGTACGTGGGCTTCAGCTTGAAATAATAATAATCATTGATTGCATTAAAGATGATCATGTTATCTTTAACCTTTTAACTATTTCTACAAACTCTTTAACCGTCATCGACTGGTACTAACTCTAGTTAGTAAATATTTTTATATCAATAGTGTTGATTGGAAACCGTTTAGCATGATGTACAGTATGTGAGGAATAAACCTGTGTGTGTGTGTGGTGCAGTTACAGGAAAGTAATCACACCTCCTTCATTTTCACATTAGTCACGACTGATTAGTACCGTGCCTAGGAACAATTGCCCCCTCTCCCTATTCCCCTGTTTTCCCGTGTTTGTGTTGTTTGACACGGCATATCCTGCAGTGTTTTATTCCTCTTACACACACCACCAGCAGTCTGCTTAAACAGTTTTTTATAGCCGTGCTCTATACTGCAGTGCTCTCATGAAGTAGAGTGGAGACTCCTTCCACAAATCATTTATGGGAGTTTTCAAGAGCATTTGTCTTAACATTTTTTTTTTTTTCAGATGTATCAATAATATTAGGTCTAGTGCGAAGGTTGACTTTCACATTCTCTTCTTCTCTTGTGTTTAATATGATAAGTGAGCAAATATAATGTGAACGCCGGCCAGTGGGGAGTTGGGAGGAATTGTTCCTGTGCATGGTAAAAAATAATAATAATAATTTACAATTAGGCATCTCAATCCAGAGCGAGTTTTTGTTATTGGATACGTCCTTACACTGGTTACTAGGTGACTAACCATAAGTACCATCAGTCAAACACTGTTGGGATTTTTAAATTTATTTATTCATTCATTTATTTATTTATTTTCTCAAGAAAATAGATTTTTTCCCCCTCCATCTCTAGATTATTACGATTATTATGAGGTATTGTATATTGTACATACATTATTATTATGATTATGTTGGCTCTCCACCATTAATACGGTCACATGATCATGCGTGTTTTCTCAGTGTATACAAAGGTTGCTTTCTCCCTGATGTGATCTAGATAAATCCAAAACGGTGACCTCAAGATGGGAGGTGCTCACTGTCTCCTCCCCTGTCAATCACTTAGACACTAGACGGTCGTTAGAGGGAGAGGGCAGATAGCGGTTTCCTCCCACTGTGTCTGAAAACATGTGAGCTGATTTTCTTGTGGTTTGTCAGATGAATCATGCGATGACCTTCACCCTTCCTGTTGGTGTGTGTTCTGTGGCAGGGAGAGCGCTGGGTGGTGGTGGTCGTCGGTGGAAGGATTGAAGTGTTATAACCGCAGACATAAACATGGTTAAACATGCTCTTTAATTGTGATATAAACTCATTCAGCCTGAGTGCGGTCTGCGGTGATGGGAGAAACTAAAGTGAAGTCACATTCTGGAGTGAAACACTGTGCGTGTTGTGCTGTGATAATAAAATAATCAACAAAGAAGAAGTGTGTGCAGTTTTACTGCTCTGAAGGTGATTCGTTTCCTCCAACAGTAGGACCTGGGGTGTTTTATTCCTCTTACACCACGACAATCTATTGTTACCATTTACTATATTAAATTCTTTGATTGCTGTTATCAGTTTTTAATCAAAATTTAATTAGTTCCTGCTTTTGTTTTAGCAAATAATAATAATAAAAAAAACAATAATCTCATGATTAAACAGGACTAAACACAACTTGTCAAAGAAGCACTGTATTTGAAGCGTACCTACATATGTATGAGCATCATAACTCATTCATAGCTATTACATTAAGCTTTTATCACACAGCGTCTGAAGCTTTATGAATCAGGGTAATAAATGGAAAATATCCCATCACATTAGTTTAAAGGTCCTCAACATCATTGATGAGCTTTCCATAAAGCATTTAATATCGCTTTATAAAGCGTGATGCTTGGATTATGAAGCCGTCTCCTTACTCAAAGCTCTGTCATATCAGTGGCTGTTTATCGGTCATGGTTATGAGATTATTAACTGTTTCGAGACTCAACAAGCTTGTGCAGATGTTATTTTGCACTGAGATGGTATTGGTTTTAATATGATGTGATGTCTGTAACGCTCTAGTGACTAAATAGAGAGATCGCCGCTTTTTTCCTAACGGTGTCTGTTGTAGACATGTCCTGCGAATCATAAGGAAGACTGTGGATTTGATTCAGTTAGGGTTTTCGTTTTAATTTGATTTGATAGCAGTGATGCTTAAAGTCTGATTTGTCTGAAACAACTTTATTTCTTAAGGGTTTTAAAGTAGTAAAAATTAGCTAGCGGAAGGAGCGGATAGCGCTATTCTCTGATTGTATTATGCGACTCCTAATGGCCCATGAGCATGTCGTTCGAAAAAAAATCTTTTCAAACTGCTTGCTCATGCACCGTCGGGAGGAAACAGGAATCGGCTACGGCTTAATAAGGGAGAAAATTGGGAAAGTGTAAATGAAAACATGATAGTGTCTATCATGCTTTGAGTTGCTGTGTTGATATTTTAAATGTTGTATACAAAGCAAGTATCATTATTTCCTGCTGATCTACACTACAGATCAGTAGGTGGCGGTAGTGCACCAAACCGCCCCAGAAAGTAAAAGAAGAAGCGATACTCTCGTGAAATGCGGAAAATGGAAGTATTTTATTTGCATTTCCTGCAGAAACTGTGGTATGGTTTTTTTTTTTTTTTTGAGGACATGAAAGTTGACGTAAATAGCGAATGAATCAAACACTGATTCATTGATTTAATTAACAGAATGAGATCAATCGGTTTAATCAGGCAGCTCTTGTGTGTCCCTTATAAACAACAAGATGCGACAAGGTTTTTACAAATCTAACACAGGAAGTGAAAGACTGACGATGTAAACACCTGTGTTTTCACCTGTGTACGGAAAGAAAAGAGGGCATACTCATTTTATAACGTATCTTTCATCTTATCTCGGTGCATAGGGTCGAAGTGATGTCTAATGGGCTTTTTGTTATTTATAAATGGATAAAAAAAAATCTTTCTTTTGATCATATAAACGATACTCGAGTTCTTCTTGTGTGTCCATGATTGTGTTTAGATACAGTGCTGAAACACATCATTTATTTATTTCAAAACATAACAAAGAAACAGATTTGATCGATGAACTGTGGACTCTGTCATTTATTCAAATCCAGCTAAAGATTTGATTTATTTGTTTTTTTCGCAGGAATTGGGTTTAAGAGCTAAATTAAACCTTACACCCGCCCACTCCTTACTGTGGTCTTGCAAAAAAAGAAGTAGTAGTATATAAAATCAGTTAGAGCATTGGTGTCATAGTGTGTGTGTTGCTAAATCAGGCATGTTTAGTATAAATTAAACAAAATGGGGAGTTCATGTTGTTGTTGTACTCGTGAATCAAGATTAAGAAGTGTTTTAGATATAATTTTCTTTACATGTTTTCTGTCTCTCGAGCGAGTCGAAGGTGTGTTTCATTTCCTGCGCTGTGCTCCCCCGACCTCGAACTGCCGAGTGAAGGGAAAATTGAGAAACTTTCTCCTCTCCCACTCAAACCCCTAGATTTTCTTGGCAGTGACGAGGTGTGACCCTGAAACCTACAGGTTCTTACGCGTTACTCTGTCTCACTCAACACAATGCGTTGCTCGCTTTTGGACAACATGTTCACTCGGTTATTTTCTTTTTCTCTTATGAGGCTGTTTAATGGCTTAGAAAAAATATATATATATAGTAGAAATTAAGTGTTATGATAAAAGTGAACGTCAGGATGATTCGTGTGTTGCGTGTTTTTTTTCTAGCTCGTACACAGTCATTAGGGGGTGGGGGTATTTCATGTGCGGAAAGAAAGATGTGTATAAAAAAAAAAAAACTATCTGGACCACGCTTTCTCCATCCTGCCTCCACCATCCATCATGTTCATCTTTTCAGGAGCCTTAATGTAGCCTTGATGAGATTAATCTGAATAATGGTACATTTATAGCAATCACGAGGAATAAAACACTCCGTGTGTGGTGCTTTTATAGGAAATTAATAAAAATCTAGAAGTTGTGAAGAAGCAACGTCACTGCTTTGACACTGAAACAGATTAGTTTCCTGTGCGCGTTATTCCCCTTCATCTTAACTATTCTTAATACTTATCCATTTTTCGAGTCGCATCTAACATTGTGGAACGTTTGCTCATAACACACCAGCCTGTTGGCGTCAGAATACTCAGTGTTTTCACATTAGGTCCGATTGATTGATTTGTATCGGGCCCATGAATGATTGCTCCGCCCTTCCCACTTTGCCGCTTCACATTATTTTTGTATTCATACGCTCCAAAACAGCAGGTGGCAGTATGCACCTATTTGGTTTGTGAGCCATCATTAAATGCAAGAGAAGAAGACAATGGGAGGTTATCCTTTGTGCTTTCGATATTTGGGGGAAAATGACTGTCTGTGTAGGTCAGAGGATAAGATCAGCACGTGCTATGAGCACACTGAGATTTCGGTGACTTCAATGTTTAAGTACCTGAGCACGCTGTATCGTTCTCGAGAGCAACATTACCACCAAACAGCAAACTCGGGCACGGTTCCCGAGTGCTGAGCAATTGTGTTCACACTGATTAAAGTGAACCAGACAGAAAGGATCCCGGCGTCCTGATGTGAAAACGCCCCCTAAGTTACAGCTTTGCTCTGGATTGTTACAAAATGCTGACAATGGAGACTCCTTCCAGGAATGTTAACTAAACATGTCCTTGCCAAAAAAAAAAAAATGTCCCCACAGTTGCCACAAACATTTCCTTTAATCATTACTTGAAACATTAACGCATGAGAATATAAACCTGCTCTGATGTCACTTCTGAGCAAAAATCCACCAGGTTTATACACACAGCGACTTTTAGTCTTGTTTTTCACACTACACGGTATTAAGATCGTCCATTATTTATTCATGTTTTTTTGAAAAGCAATATTTGATTTTAACAATGAAAAAATATGTGATTATCTAACTTATGAAACCTTCTGGCATGGAAACGGGAAACAGGCTCGTAGTGTTAATATTTCAGCATATCGATGATGTCATCATATTTACCAGCTCTAACTGGTAGAAAGTTTCATCGTGTGATGTGTATACACAGTGTATGTGTGTGTGCTTGACAGTTTTCTGTGATTTCTCCTCCTCCTCATCAAATCCATACTGATTACTCACACACTCATTACAGGTTACGTCTGTTAGCCTGGGTGTGTCAGTGTGATCTGTTTGTGTGTGTGTGTGTGTGTGTGTGTGTGTGTGTGCTGTATTGCTTAGTGTATTAGGAATTAAAGGTAGGGGGGAAAAAAGCAAGCAACAATACTAAAGGTATTTGCTGTAAATTGATGTGAACAAGGCCTGTGTTTTTCTCTTCAGCAGACCGTGATTACAATCTGTTTGTGAAAAGTAAAGGGGGGGGGGGGTTTGGGGAGAAACAAGGCCATGCTCTGTAGACAACATCCTGTTGTGTTTGTTGCTCCGATGGTTCAGATGTAATCTGACGGCTTGTGTAAGCGTGTTCGCCCAAAGCTGACATGTTGTGGAAAGAGTTGTATAAAAGGTTAGGTGCTACTTTTATCTCCAGCGTCGGTGTGAGAGAATGAGTACGTCTGCCAGATCAGACTTTTTTTTTGGTAACATGATGGTACCGAGTTGGAGATGATGTTAGTTTGTTAGCGGGCGTAATGGAGGTCTAATTAATGAGGCAAACAAACAGCAAAGAACAGAATTTTGAGCTGAACTTTATAATGAAGCTAATCGTGTTGTGGAAAACTTTGTGTGAATCCTTTCTTTCTACTTTATACACTGCTGATAACGTCTCCGCTGTTATAGACGTTTCTGTTTTATTGGAAGGAGTCTCCAGTGTCTGTGACGTCACCTTGAGAAGTGAAACCTTACGCGGAAGGTTGCATCTTTTCCTTGTGTGTTAATGCTCTGTACTCAAGTGTAGAGTCGATCATACAATCGTACACACTCATTAGTCTCTCTCCCTCTCAAACACACACACGCACACACACACACACACACACTAGGATACCAGTGTAACACAGAGCTCTTTATTCCTGCCTCTTCAGTTCGGTGCACATCTCTTTGTCCCTCAAACACTTTTTTTTTTTTTTTATCTTCCACTCACACTCCTAATCATTTTCCTAATAACTACAAGATTCTGAATATCGTCACAGTGAGTCTGTATGCAGGAGCTCAAACATGTCGTAAATATTTTTATTTCAGTGTGTCAGTGTTTAGTCCAGTCTAATTTATACATCGCTTAAAACACGAGGTGTTGTGGTAAATCAGGAGTAGGAGAAGAAACTGCCATTCCTCCCGTTGTTTATTAGGGCCCAGTTGCCCCAGCAGTTGAGAATGCCCCGGGTGAGCAGGTTGCTGAAGTAAGGAAAGCCACTGCTGTGGAAATTGCTCAAGAGGTACCAGTTACATCAGCGATAAAGGAGACTGATAACTCTGACTTTCACCAGTACTGTAGAAAAAGCCCATTTTGCCCCAGTAGTCAAGGAGGTGCTAGTAAGTCCAGCGTTAGAGGACGCGCTGTTTGCCCCAGTAGTATATGAGGTGCCAGTCATATCAGTATTAGAGGAAGCCTCTTTTGCCCCAGTTGGCGATGACGTACCAGTTAGATCAGCAAGAGACTCACTTTTTTTTTTCCATCACTCCATCCTCCATGTTTGTTTCTCGATATTTACACAGTGTTGAATTTTGTATGTGTTGTGTTTGATGTGATTCTGCTGAGGTGTTAAACGAGTGTTTCGTGATTCTCAAGGCCAGCTGAAATACACACAGAAACACACACACATATACGTGCACACACAGACGCACACACAGACACAGAGACCATATGTAGCAGTGTACTGATAGTAGACAGTGTGTGGGTTTTACACGCAGGGGAAAGCCCCGGTGATCATCACGACCACACTGATGTCTCCTCAGGACGAGAGCTGCAATAGACACAGAGGAAATCATTTGCGTTATTTCAGGGGAGGTTTGTTATGTGTGTGTGTGTGTGTGTTGTCAGTGGTGACAGCTGCTCATGACCTCTAGATGATGTCTCAATGTCAGTCCAGAAGGCTGCAGTAAGAGAGGGAACGAGCAGAAACCGAGTCGAACATTTCTGAACCCTGAACGCTCATGCCGCTGGTTTAAGCTGATTATGGATGTTTACTACACTGATTGTAGCTGGAGTAAACACAACAAAGCAGACAATTACTTTATCAGGAGCTTGTTCAGTCTGTTTATGTATCTGTAGAGGCGGACGTATCTACACTTCCTGTTGATCTGTGCGTCAGGCTGCTGTAGGAAAATAATGTAGGCCTGAAGAGGATTATTTTCCTGTAGCAGAACGTCCGAAAGTGTTTTATTAGTTTTATAAAAGTAGCTAACAAACCACTGCTTGTAATGTACTAGTAAAATACTATTAATGTATTGTAAAATACTGCTCCATTTTACTTTTATTTATACAGCAGTACCTCGGCATACAAGTTTAATCCGGATAAGGTGAAATGTTGTATTTTGTATATCTATTTGTAGATAATCCTTTCCGGCCACCCAAAGATATTACCATTGGTACCAATTTCCAACACTATAATTATTTTTCTGCATATAAAACATTTAGAAAAGACATGAAAATGAAGTAAAATATAATAAATAGACATTAACCTCACTTAACCTTAATTTATGATTGCTCTTGGTACCGGCTGCTTTAAGAACCAAACTGAAAGCGGCTCTGTTTCCATCTTGCCTAATGTTCTTGCTAACAATCTTGGGACCCATGGTGCTTAACAAAATCTTACACAAAATGCAAAAAGAAAAAACGCCCACGTAGGAGGAGGGAAGAGGGGGATGCTAGACTAACGGTGTAAATGCAAAAACGCACAAAAAATGTGTGTTGCTTTCCTTGGCTTTCCACTTACTCAAACAAATTTTGAACGGCTCCTGGACGTACTCGCAACTTAGCCGGTGTTCGTTTCGGCTCATTTCGGTCGCTCGTATGCCAATTTCAGTTCTTAAGACGGGGCATTTGTACCATGGGATACCACTGTATGTGGGAACGGTGCACGGTGGAAAAAATACAATAAAATAATAATTACCATAAATAAATCGCTTTCCCCACACATCCGAGATCGGTGAGTGGTATTAGGGGATTTTGATTTCTGTTATCGCGGATCAGCTCCCAAAACTCTGATCAAAGTACCCCTAATCATGAGAAGCTGTCGCCCTACAGACTCTCTAGCGTGGGAAAAAAAAATCTGAATGAAAATTTTTTTTAAATATGGTATGTACTGAATGTATATTGCTTATTCACCATCGTAACCCGTGGACCATCTGAGACGAGAGGAGTGACTCTTGGGTCGATTCATTGATTCGATTCATGATTCATAAGCCTTCAATCAGATTGGATTCCGAGGTCACACACTATTAGGTGTCGGAAAAGATCCTTAATCACTGTGAGTGATTTTCTTTAACGATATCATGTGCAGTTTAGTTCGTTGCAGTCTGATCATTTTATGACGAGTCCTAAATAATTATTTAAAAAGTGTCTGCCTAAAGAAAAAAACAAACAAAACAAAACACCCAGTTTGATTGCGTGTGATTTGCCTGTCCCGTCCGTATCATGATTAAGTTTCAGTCTAACCTGCGCAAAGGAATGCGCAGCGAGTGCGCCGTGCTGACATTGGCACGGCTCGCCGTGTAGAAACTGTTTATATTTCATAATCATCTCTCTCCTTTCAGTTTTGCTGGCGTGAGTACGATGATGATTTATTTACCCATCATTTCTGGCACGCTGAAGTGTTGCTCAACGCTCAGGCATGTTGCTCCAAATGTTTGCTTTAGCCTTTGCTTGGTCTTTTTTTTTTTTTTTAACCACAGTCTACAGGTGGCAGGTTGCCTGTTTGCTCGCAGGAAATAAGAGAATATTAGTGCAGTTTAACTGGGCTGAACACGACTCGTACAGCTTACCGTTGGACACCTGGCGAAATTCAGGAAACGTGTTTTTCTTTTTTTTTCTTTCTGTAATTTCTGTTAGAAGTACAGTTGTATTAATGCAGCCTGGGATCTTAGAATGTTGTAAGAAGGTGTGTGTGTGTGTGTGTGTGTGTGGGAGCTTAAATAGCATTTAGAGTAACATTTTAAAACATCACTGGTCCAGTTATGCTCTGTAAATTATTTCTTCCATCCTAACTTTTTACAAAAACGTGTACAAAGTCCCTGTGTTGGTGCCACCTCAAGGAAATGACATAAAAAAAGTATATTTTTGTTCTCTGTATATCCCGAGAGAAGAGTTTAATCTTGTAAGAATGCCGTAAACCTTGTGATTTGTGGAAAAATAATCCGCCCACAGGGAACGGCAAGAAATAAGATTAGTCGTTTTGTATCAAGCCTTTTTTTTAACTGTTTTAAAATTCATTTATAGACGTGAGCGCATTTCCAGCAAAGACCGGGAGTGTGTGTGTTTGTGTGTGTGTGTGTGTGTGTGTCGGTCGTTAAAGAAAAAAAAAAACGGGAAGTTCAGAAGCCATTCAGCTTATTTTAGACTGGAAATATTCTGACATCTGTTCTTCAGAGAAGGGGGATTTGGAGCTGAACACACACTTACACATACCACACGCAATTTTAGTGCAAAATACGTCAATCGTTCTGCGTTCATGCGGTTCCTTACTCTGCGAGGGATCGGCAGATATTGAGAAACATCCAGTGAGAGTGTGAGATTAACCCCAATGTACTGCGCAACAGATCCCTGAATCCGGTTCATTATTATTGTGAGAGAACGAGGGTCGAAAGTAAGCGCAACCATGCGGTGTTAAAAAAAAAAAAATAAAATAAAATAAAAAATAAGAGAGAGAGAGAAAAAAATGACAGAGTTTCTTTTACTCTGTATCTCCAGCTCTCATTGGCGAACATCTCCACAACCCAATTTCTTATTTACCTTTTTAACGTTTCCGTCCTCGCGTTAATTCTCATCAGCCTCATTACTGTTGTGCGCTAATTAGCTTTACTTTTTTTTCTTTTTGTTTTGTTTTTGTTTTATGCGAGTTGGATTCGTCCCTAGCACATGTGCGAGTCCAGATTTCAACTGTCAGTAATATATAGCAGTAATAAGCGAGCTGGAAATTACCAGATGGCTCGGCTTGATTTTGGCAGCTGATAGCGCAGACCGGGAATTTCAGTACAGTTGGTTTAAAAGTGTTGTTTTCCATCTTGTATTTAATGACAGATTGATTATAATTATTAATCAGGATTTGTAGAGTCGCCTGGCTGCGAAGGTTCATTCAGACTGTTGATTCAGTTTGACTTTCAAGGATTGTACATTTCGATTCAGGAGCAGTGAAAGTCTTTAAAGTATAAAAAAAAAAATAAAAACTATAAACACTGAAATGCTGAGTAACCGGTGTTGTTGATCGTTTAAAGATCGCTAAAGAATCTGTGTTAAAATAATGAATAAAAAAATTAAATAAAATTACTAGAGTAAATACAGTATGTCGTATAAACATTGAATATAACTGAACGCAGACGTAGGCTGATCTTGTGGACACGCCCATCTTTGGCAGAGGCTAAAGAATATTAATGAGTTAAAAACTTGCATACTTTTTTTTTCTTTTCTTTTTTTGGTAAGTTTGATCTGTATCTGCTCATGATGGTTGTTTTTTTCAGGTCATGTGATCTCAGGGAGGTTGGGACTAATTAGCATACTAAAAGTAAAAGCTGCACAAAACAATAAAAAAAACAAACAAATTTATAGACAGGTGTGCAAGGGCAAGACAATAACGGTATCACACATCATTTTTATAAATGTTTTTATTTATTGTGTACTGTACTGTACTTGTACAGTCTGAATCAATCTTTAAACGTCTTGTCTCGTACAAAGCAACACTTTTTTTTTTCTTTTCTTTTTTTCCCGCTGGTAGTCGTCTTCTCCTCCCTCCCATCCAGTAGGTGGCGGTATTGGACCAATTGCACATAAACTCAAAACAAAAATCAAGTGATAGACTTGTAAAATGTGAGTATTTCCGGAAGATAAAACTGTTTTGTATTTTCATCAATTTTAGACTGTTTAACTAAATAATAAAAATAATGTGAATTGATTTTGAATCAAGAACTGATCCATCGATTCAATTAATTGAATCGACCAAAAAAAATCCATTAAATCACAAAGCTCTGCTCATCACGTTGTATAGGAAATGACCAGGTTCAGTCTAGGAGTTGACGGATCAATCCAGAAATCCGCTCATGCAGAGAACCGACTCACACAAACACTAACATTCTTTAAAGTCAGCTCAAGGCTTTTTGAGTTTTTTTTTGTTTGTTTCCTGTTTGTTTCATTAACATTTCTTCATCACCGCTAACGTATTTGTAGCTATCCTGCTTTTTCTTTTTCTTCTCAAAAACATCATTCTTATTTGGATTGGTTTGCCCTTACTCAGATACCTCCAAGTTTCCGTAGCTGTGAATGCAGCTGTGTGTATGTGTGCGCGCCAGTAGTCAGGTTTAGCTACTATATTTACAACAACCACATTCTTAATTGCACCTGCATACAAATAGCAGCTACTCTTTCTTTTTTCCTCTCTTCCTAAATCCGTTCCCGTGGTGCTGACATGCAGCAGTTTGTTCTTCCTGCTTTCCGTTAGCGGTGAGGGTCTTTGATGTCAAGACGCCGCGTGCAAGGGGGAAGCGGTCAAAACACGGACGCAGGACTCGTCGCTGTTGTGACTGGGACTGTAACTGGAGCCTGCGAGTCTTTGTGCCGCCTCAGCAGGAGGCCTGGGTCCACAAAAGAGCACGGGTAACCCGAGAACCCCCGGGGCCCTCTGGGGCGTCTGACAAAACAATGCGGCCCAGTGTGTGGGGTTTTGGGAACGCGCGGGGGGAGGGCGCGGTGCCGTCGCCCATATTTCAGGTCTCGCTGCATGTAAACTTGTTCATCCATCCGGTTTGTTTGTTTATTGCGGCATAAAAAGGTGCGGTCAGATTTTCAGACCTGATAATTTTAACATCGTGGTACATCGCTATCTATGAGTTCTCTATATCTCTCTCTCTCTTTTTCTCAAAAAGTCTTCGTTATTTTCTCAGAAGGGAAAAAAAACCATCAGTGGAGATATGAATCTGGAATGATAAACAGCTGCATTTCTGAGATTTCTGATATTTTCCTGCCCTTAAATCCTGTTTGGAAGTGGTTGTGGTTTTAGGAAAAATGGACAAACTTTCTGTTTGAGATCTTTGAAGACGGTTTTATTAACCTGTTAACGAGTGAAATTATGACTTTTCAGTTTTACTGTCTGCTTTTGTTTATGACTCACATTCCTCTTAACATTGGCATGACTTTTTATTTATTTATTTATTTTTGCTCCCTCATAGAAAAATCCTCATGGTGGCATTCCAGCTTAATTCCAAAAATTCCCAACAGTTCTGGAAGGCAGTGCAGCTCCGCCCTTGTCCTCCACATTTCTCAGGTCTCGAGTGTGGTATTGACCGTAAAACCCCTCGCACATAGTGGGGGTGCTCCGGTTGTCCGCGTGATTATCCTCAAACCTGTTATCCCTCGTGTAGTTGCCATGAGAAAGTCGAGCTATTTATTTATTCATTCATTCACTTATTCCAGAAAGTGTTGTGTGATTTTTAATTTTTTAAAACTTCCTCTCCTCTGTATATCACAACCGGGTTGAGCTGTTTCTGTCTGCTCCAGAAATGTCTTGGCACCGTGGTGACGGCTTACAGCTCGCTGGCAGTTCGAGTGAAAAAAAAAAAAAAAGATCAGGTATTTCTGGGAAAGAGTAGAGCACATTATGGTGTCGGTGATAATTTTCAGGTTGGATCTTCTCTCCCTCTCCCTCCTTCCCTCTCTCTCTCTCTCTCTCTCTCTCTCTCTCTGTAAATGGATCACTGATAAAGTGAAGTATCCTGTAGCGAGACGTTGCTTTTTGTATCTTATTAAATCCTAGAGGAAAAAAAAAAAGTGAGAAAGTGACTGTTCGTACCATCTGTAATGTGAGTTAGAGCTTTTTAAAAATTGCAGTTGTGCGTTATAAGAGGAATAAACACACAAACGTGCTGTTATATTACCAAAATGCTGTTATATTGTGTGTGGTGCTGGTGTGTGTGACGTCGTTCCTCCTACCGGTGTGAAAATGATGGGGCTGTAAGGTGGAGCATTTCTACTGGAATATCATCTCTCTTTCTCTGTGTCTCTCTCTCTCACACACAGAGGAATGGCTGACGGCGCTCCGGTGTCTCCTCGTCTCCTCGGGCCTGTGCGGGTGAGGCTGTGAGCCGGGCGGAGCGTTCCCACCGGAGAGGAATGGTTTAGCAGGGTGGCACCAGCCGCGCACGTCAATAAGAGGAGGAGGAAGAGGAAGAAGATGGGGGTCAATGCCTCCAGCTATCCTCACTCGTGTTCCCCTCGATTCGGGGGACACTCACCAACCCAGCAGACCTTCATAGGTAACACCCTGTCACTTTACTGTTTCTAACTCACTCTGCATGGTGCGTTTGATACGATTCATAAAGAAGAGATTCTGTGATTGATGATAACACTGAGTCTGATATTGTTTGATTAAGTGTTTACGAGTCGATTCGGTTCATATGGTGACTTCAGTGTTTGATGATTCGACTGAGTCTGTTATGAGTTGTTTTATTTCCTAATGTAATGATTCAGTATTTGATGATTTGACTGAACCGGTTACGAGTCGATTCAGTTCATAATGTAATCGTAGTGTTTGATGAGAGTTGATTCGTAAGGTAATGATTCAGATTTTGCTGATTCCACTGAGTCTGTTATGAGTCGATTCAGTTCAAAGGGTAACAATTCAATGTTTAATAAGAGTTGATTCAGTTCATGAGGTAATGATTCAGTGTTTGACGATATAATTACATCTGCTGTGATTTGATGCTTAAGGTTTGACACAATATCACTGAATCTTATGATTCATAAGGCAGTGATTCACAGTTTGACATGATACTAATGAATCTTTTACAATTTGATTCGAGACACAAGGAAAGGATTGAACATTTGACCACTGAATCTGATTTGATTCTTAAGGCATAGATGCAGTGTTTGACGATTCCGCTGAATCTGTCTAATCGATTCATGAGTCAGTGTTTGACATGATGCCCAATGTTCTGATTTAATTTAATTTAATTTATAACACACTGATTTAATGTTTAATAATCCCCCATAATCCGTTATGATTCATTGTGGTTCAGAAATGCACCGATTCTGTATTTGCCGATACCAGTGAACCTTGATTTGATTTGAATCTAAAGGAAATAATTTATTTATTGTTTGATAATGAATGTGCTGATATTTTGGAAGCCCCCAGTGACACTCTGAAGGTGTTATTTTCTTAAATCAAGATTAATCCAGAACAGTAACTCTAAGCGGTCTTACACAGTCCGAGAAGACGTTGAGCAGAAGTTCCCAGAACCACATTAAAACTGCGTACTGATCACGATTTAAAAGGTTTAATCCCATTACTGTAATAAGTCCGTCGTGCTGAGATGATGAAGCGGCGGTCGTCCCAGAGGGCAGCGCGTTGTAATTGAGCCGCTCGGGAGTGCTGAGGTTCACCCCACAGCCAGAATCACGGCCCGGCCGTGTATCACGTCTCTGTGGCCGGCGCACACTCGATCATGTTCACGCCGAGACAGAAACCAAAGTCACGACCTCCCGAAGTCGCTCGGGTCTCCTGCTTCAGTATCAGAGCCAGGAGTGATCCGAAACTGTGGATCTGGATCTGATGGATCGGACCGGATTGGGTTTGACCTGTTTTCAAATCCGGTACAATGACCTGCTTCGTATAATGAGGAGTTTGATGTGGAGACACAGCACCTTCTAGCTGATAGTCAGAGCTTGTGGTGGTGGTGGTGCTATTATTTTTAGAACGTGATGATTAACGAATTTCACGCTCACGTGTAACAGATAGATAACATGTCAGAGATATGAGCACATGGCCGAGCACAACAGTTGTTCATAGTGTCACATGCGTTATTAATCACTGAACACCAACGCGTGACTCATCCTCAGCGCGGCGGGTGGCTCCGACACCTTTTTCCTTTTTCATTTTAGAGATTTTTTTTCTTAAATAACTGTGTTTGTTTAAGAATACTTTATCATTAAATTAATATGAACTCAGATTAACTTTTATAGCTTATACATCTATAGAGCACTGACTGAACAGTCTGTTCACTTTTCATTTAAATGCAAATCTGTGTGTGTGTGTGTGTGTGTGTGTGTGTGTGTGTGTGTGTGTGTGTGTGTGTTGAGTTTTATCTTACATAGAAGTCATGATAACTATTTACCA
>JAQMYG010000020.1:18847058-18857320 GCA_030014215.1 Clariallabes teugelsi
AATGTCATTCTGACCGGATTAAGTAAGGAAGATATATGATTGCTTTATATGAATCATGCAGGTTTTTTTCATATGGGGGATTTATACAATAAATACGTCTTAAATTAGTGTTGCGGCTCAGTTTTGTTAGCTAAATGCTAAACTCAGGTTGTTAGCTCACTAACATTAGTGTTGCTAGGATGGTGAATGCTAATGTTAGGACGTGCTAAATGAATAGTTTTGGTGTGATGTAATTATTTACGACTCACTGTTAGCTGGAAAGTTGATGTTTAAGGGTGAATTGAATTAGCTGGAGTTAGCTGTTAGCAAAGAAGTGGCGAAACATCACTCTGTAGCTAGCACGTGTCAGCACGCTAGTGTTACATTCAGCCAAAAATAACAATAAAACTTTGTATTCTTTTTTTTAAAATGTGAATTATTAAGATTTGAGCTCATGCAAGTTAAACTAGACATCATCGGTGTACGATTTCTCCGACCAAACCCAGGGATGAGCTGACTCTCTACGCAGAAATGGAGTTTTATCGAGTTTACTCTTGAATTTTTTTGTTCTTTTATGGTATGTTTCTCAGTGTCTACGTCTCTCAGGTGGAAGGCTGGTTGTGTTAGACTGTGCAGTTTCTGCTTCAGACAGTTTGAGAGAAAGTGGGTCTCATAAGAGATGTTACTATTGTAAAGTGTTGCACATACCATAATATACCATAGTATCACCATGCCGTTACCATGGCAGGCACCACCGGACATATAGAGTACCAGGGTAGGCACTGTGGCACTTATTTGACAATGTCCTCTTACTTGGTCCAAAGTATTGTACTGTACATGGTAGGACTACAATCCAGGTACTAAAGTATCTACAATGGTAGAACCCTGCACCATACTGTGTTACATACAATGTATACACGGTCCTGTCAAAAGTACCATGCGATTATACACCATGGTACAGGAACCAAATTTCTTCTGTGGTCTTCAGCTCAGGCGTCAGCGTCTGCATCCGTGTTTGAGTTATAGTTGCACTTTACTGCCATCTTTATGAGACAGTAATACGGCCCCGGGAGGACTGTTGGCCATAGAAAGGCAGAACGCGGTTCCACAGAGTGCAGCAGGGTATCTGTGAGCGCACCGAGCCGACCACCCGCTTCTGGATGCTTTTACAGGGTAACATTGCTAACATACCCTTCCAGAACACACACACACACACACACACACACACACAAGGCAGCACTAATGCATTGTATTCAAGTCTCCTTCACTTACTTCCCATGATGCAAACAAGCTGCAAACTTCTCTAATCAACAATACATGATATGTGCAAAAGTATGTGCACCCCTGTCCATTTTACCCATATGTGGGATTCTGAAGCTCACAGGTGGACAGAACGTCCTTGTGTTTTGTAGTATTACAGTTTCCGTTCACCAGAACTCAAACACTCCTCCAGCGTTCTGTGAGATCCACAAAGTCAGCTCCATGATGACATGGAGTGTTAGGAGTGTGTTGAAGTGGAAGAACTCGAGTGTCCTGCACAGAGCCCCACTGAACCCCATCAGCTTTGGGACTGGGTATTGGACTTTTCTAAAACAGGCCTCAGTCTGTTAAGATCTGTTAAGATGGTGTTTCATTGTTCACCGTTCTCAACACTGTCTCCCCACAAGGGTGTGTCCTCAGCCCCCTCCTGTACACAATGCTTACTTATGATTGCTCTGCAAGCAATCATAAAGTTTGCCGATGACGCGGTTGTGGTTGGATTGATCAGCAACAACAACGAGTCAGCACACAGGGAGGAGGCGGAAGAGCTGGTGCACTAACGCCAATAATCTGTACATCAATGTGGGGAAAACTAAGGTGATGGTGGGGGATTTTAGGAGGGGAGGGCATACACCTCCTCCCTCTTTATAAGTGGAGAAGCTGTGGAGCTGGTGGAGCTCACCAATGCCTTTACTTCTTGAGGAGGCTTAAGAAAGCTGGTCCCAGTTCAACGGTGCTGATTTTGTTTTATCTGTGTATAGAGGAGCATCCTGATATCCTCAATCCTCATACTGTCCCCGATGTGTGACTCCTGCCAGCATACGATTTATTGAGCTTTTTCGACCCCTGGTTTTATTGAGGTTGACGGCTGACTGCACGCTCCAGTACGCGCGATAAAAGGACGACGGCACACAGAAACAGACAGACAGCATTTTGTTTTGCTGCAGACGGATAATTTAAGTTTGGTTTTGAGTATTTTATTTGAAAGTAACCTTGAACCCGGCGTCTTTTCTTTCAGAGTTCAAAATGTTTTTCTTGCGTGCAGAAATAAGATTTCACAATTTAGTTTTTTACACATAGCTTAAATGTAAAAAACAATGTATGCAGTGTTATCCGGCGTTTTCTTTTCTGTGGGTCCAAATGGCTCTTTGAGTGTTTAAGGTTGCGACCCCTAATGTACAGGATATTTACTCCAGCAGATACAGAAGCAGAGCAGAACGTATCATGCTAGACTCCACCCAAAACACCCACCCACCCGGCACACGATGTGTTTGCTCCACTTCCCTCAGGTAGACGGCTGAGAAGTCTTAGAGCTAAGGTGTAGCTTTTTCCTGAGGTTGTGAGGATAATTAACTAACCTCGTATTTTTCTAAACCAGCTGTGTGTTTATTACTTTTTATTATTTATTACTACCATATATGCTTAGGTTTTATTGGCCTAGATACATTTAGCTTTCTTTAAAATGTTATTATTATTATTATTATTATTATTATTATCATTATTATCATTATTGTTATTATTATAATTATTATAATTATTATTGTTATTATTATTATTATTATTATTATTATTAGTTTTTATTGTTATTATTATTATTACTGCGATTCTTCTTTAATGTTTTTTTTCGTTCTTTCATGTCTAACATGTTGAACAACAATAAACTAACCTAATGTAACTCAGACACACTTCAACATCTATTGGATTCCTCTCTCCTCCTGCACCAAAAAAGCTTAATTTAATTAATTTATTTATTAACAATGATTTAAACAGTACTTTTATTTTACTTTCATTATTTTTCAATATTTTTCAATATAAATATTCAATATTTATTTATTTGTTTTTTGGTTTATTTAATTATTCACATTTGTAGCATTTTATTGAAAATCAGACAGAATTCCATTTATATTTTGAGTGAAAATCTATCTATCTATAGGTGTGTGTAACTGAAGTATACATCTATATCGCTGGTTTTCTATCTCCCTGTATGTGTGTGTGTGTGTGTGTGTGTGTGTGTGTGTGTGTGTGTGTGTGTGTGTGTGTGTGTGTGTGTGTGTGTGTGTGTGCATGCACATTTACCACCTCAACCCTTAACCTCGTGCTCCTATCTGATAGAGATTGCGTGGTGGAAGATTATTAACACACTTTCCTGTTACTACACCAGTGTGTGAGCTCTGGTGTGTGTTAATCCAACACGACATGCCTGTAGTCAGCTGTGTGTGGCGGTGTGTGTGTGTGTGTGGGGGCGGCATCTGAGGTTGCAGGATTCCGTGTTGTGTTTGTGTGAATGATGGGATCCTCCTTTTGGTTGCTAAGCAACAACATTATCACTCACTGTTTCCGTTGTACGATTATTATTTTCCTGCTTTTATAATAAACTTGGCAAGTCTTCTACAAGATTATAGAATAAAACTTATTTTATTTGATTGTTATATAACATTTCAGGGTGTTTTAACCCTTGATAATAAACCACATGACCTCTAACATTGTGACAGCTCACACCACACTATTACATTACATAACCTTTAAGGATATTTTCTACTTCAAAAGCCTTGACTCAACCGACACCAAAAAGGAAGTCCACTGTGGATTGCGTATCTCATGACAGGAAGTGAAGTAATTTGTGACATGAGTGATGTGTGACTCTGAGACATGTGATGTTGTCCAGATGTTGGGTGCAATGGTTCTTCATGGGTTCTCCTCTGAGCTGTCACTTTACAGTAAGATGACACACATCCAGATTTCTTGTAGATGCTAATTTTTCTGTCCTTTGTGTTTTTTTTTGCAGGAAGCAGGGCATTGAGATGGTTCAGGTAAGTACCCTTCAACCCCAGTCTCATACTCCAGCACCAACTCTGTCTCAGTGTGAGATAATGCCAAGCTGATGTGGTGTGAATGTGAACGTCAGGGAGAGGAGTTGTGGTGTCGTGGTCTCCTGAGGAAGGAGGAGCTTCAGGTGTTGAAATTCTGTAGCAGTGGAACATCAGTAATATAATCATATACAGTATTACTTATAAAGTACACAGTAATAACACATGAGGTGGAGTTTGAGTAAAACAGATGCGAGTCTCAGCTACAAGTGATTCTGATCCATCGACTCAAACAAGGAGCCTTGAGTCTTTTGTACGCGTGGCATGTTCAAAAGCTGCATTCCTAATAACAGTCATAATTTATTTGTAATACATTATTCTTCTTCTTTTAGACGTTTCTTTAGATCTAGCTTTTAATCGACTACCTTTTAATTCCTTTCCTATCCAGTCGTTCTAAACTGTACTTTACATAATCGCCAAGCAAACGCCAGCAGAGGCTGAAAAACTCAGTATTTTTTGGACAGTCTGCAGTTTCTTGTCTCTTATGGCATGGATCTAGATCTAGACATGCCTGAAAATATCCAGTCCTGAGAGTTTTTTCCCCTTTCTCAGGGTCAGGTCATGAGATTATTCCATCTGTAAGTCACTGGCACAGGTTTTATGCCGGATGAACTTCCTGTCATGAGTCTGGTCCCGCCATTTCTCAGGGATCGAGGAAGACGTGTATGTAGATCTGTTCTAGCACCTGGTGGAGTAAACAACAACTAAAGACCTATCTGTTTTTTTAGCTATTTTTTTTAGATATTTGGGTTACCCCCCCCCCCCCAAAACAAACAAACAAACAAACAAACAAACAAACAAACAAACAAAGATTCCCAACAGTGTTTGACTGATGGTACATCTGGTTGGTCACCTAGTAATCCGATATAAGGATGTATTTATTGATGGAAGTACTGATGCAAGGGTGTCTACCAAATGCTGTAAATGTAAATGTAACCCAAACATTACTCCAGGTTTGGGACTGGCACTGACGATGCACTCACACTGGCTGCTAGGTATTATATATGGCCACAGGGTTAATGGTTCTGCCCACGGACCCAACGGTGCCAACCCAGTAATGACAGAGCTTAAACCTCCAACCCTCCAATCACAGAGCCAGAGCCTCACCTGCCCTCCAGTCCCAAGAACTTTACATTAGAAAAATCTGGCAACATCAGAAGAATTATTTAAAGCAAGAGCTGAGTAAAAAAAAAAAAATCAGCCTAAGTATGTGCGTAATCTGATTATGAGATGCTTTCATACTGACGAACTGTTTGCATCAGTCAATCAGACAGGTGGATTTAGTACCCTTCAATATCTTTGCAAAGAGTGTGTAATTGAAAATAGTAGGCAGCATTTATATTAGAAACATCTGTATAAAGCATAGATATGATCTAATCGGTTTTGTCATTGGGAGAATAGCCGAAATACAGTCATACCACTATGAGCTGGCCCTTTGTGAGATGCAGTTAGGATGGATATGTTGCTGAAACCTGGCAACCCCATTTTGTAAACCTCATACTCAGTCCATTCCAGCGCTGCAAGGAAATTAAGCATGAGTATCCTGTAATTATACACTGTTATCACTAAACTGTTAGGTTTATCGAGGTAGTATCGTATCAGTAACATCATATTGTGTGTGGAATCGTATTGAGAGAAAAAAAACATATCATCGCATTTCTATTCATTTCAAAGTCATATCGTTGTTGTGCATTGTGGGATCCTATTCCTGAAGCGCACACCACCCAAGTGTCACTATCTAACATTAAGCTCTCTGGCAAGCTTTCTAAACAAAAATTGACCTTTAATTGACATGTGATGAGGGTAGAACGACTACAGAAAGGCCACATCTATACCAAAATAGAATTTTCCATTCTCCAAAGAGGGGGCAAATACTTAAATAATCCAAGTGTGTGTGTGTTTATATCCCATATGTTATATTTTAATTCTGCACATTCTCCTGTCTGATATCTGCACTGATCTAATCCCAACCCTGATTAGCTGAGAAATCCTGCGTCTGATTATCTGATCTATAACCATCCTGGTGTACACACAGTTCCCGGGTCCCGGTATGTTCCTGGATGTTCCCTGTCGTCCCTGTAATGTGTTGCGGAGTACTCTGGTGTAGAATAAACATCAGAATCTCTTCATCATTTTAGAAGTGAGCCATATTTAGCTTCGTTTCCCAGCCTCATGTTGGTTTAAACTCTTAAAGGTCGCCTCCCTGGCCATGTCGCCTTGTCCCCAAGTGTATTTCATATCATTTTTAAGCATCAGATCATCAAGCAATATGGAAACACAATGTACCACTAGAAATCTTAAAATTACTCAGGACTTGAATTTTCTTGAAATATTCTCAGTAGAATATTAGATTTTATATATAATAAAAGTACAATAGGATGGAAATCTCCAGGAACCAACCGACATGATATTATCGTGATACCTCTGTGCGATTCAATCTGTATCGCGATTCAGAGTATCTGAACTTTCGTCGTCATTCTTTCGTCGGCGCTTTAAAACGATCCAGGATGTTCGACTGATAAATATTTGATTTCAGCGTCAGATCGACGTCACAGAACGTTGTGCATGAATAAGTTCCACAGTGGTAATAACGTGTCACGGTGTGTAGCTCAGAGAGGCGCTTCATCCTACACCGCCGCTCGTCTTCCAGACGCGACTTACTGTACACACGTCTGGGTGAGTGATGAATCTGCTGCGCTCTACGCAAGGTATTTAGTTAAAGCGCTAGGACTTCCACTTTCTGTCCACTAAAACTTAATCCCTGTTTAATCAAGCGCTCTGACAGCGCGGTTCAACATCCTCCTAAAATACACTGCGCTTAGATCATCTCCTCCATGGTGGAGAACGCTTTCCTGACCTTACTTGTGCATGGTTTCGTTACTAATCTAAATAAAGGTGTGAGCGTCAGGTAGAGCGTGCTTTAATCAAAATGGAAATGCTGTTTTGTTCATTCAAATCATGTTAATTCAAATGATGATAAAATCGGCACACATGAATATGATGTAAATGAAATTCTTACCAGTTCTTGGTATACTGCCTTACTCACATGCATTCATCTACTAAAAAATACCTGTTGGACATGAAATGTTTCAGTGTCCTCACAAATCACTTACGTGGTACATTTGATTCCGCCACGAATGATCAGAAACTCGTGCTGAACCTGGTACAGAACCTGGTACAGAACCTGGTACAGAACCTCGTACGGAGAACCGCTGATCTGACGATTTGGTATGAATTATCAAGACTTTTCAGGAACTGCCCTGATTTCCTCAAAAGCCCAACGATTTTTACTCATGGATGTATGAAGGCAACCCCATTCTCAGAGTTTTTCCTTCCACCCCTTTCACAGCAACCTGCATCCCTGTTTCTTACACCAACTTATAAACAGTCTTAACAGCATTCAGCAGACGCCCTTATACAGAGCAACTTACATTCCTTTTTATCTTATTATTCATCTGAGCAGTTGAGGGTTACGGGCCGTGTTCAAGGGCCCAACAGTGGCATCTTGGTGGTGCTGGGGTTAGAACCTGGGACCTTCTGATCAGAAGTTCAACTGTGGGCTGAACTTTACGCACTTCATCCTCTCTGATTAAGTGCACTGCACTGTTTTTGTCAATAGTGTTACTTCCTTATGTATGTAGAGTAACACAAGTCTGACCTGAACTACCCACTTAAAAAAGCTTAATATGGAGCTCAGAAAGTGTGTAAACATCATCCTGAATACAAGAAACTTTTTGCGACGCGACTTTTTGCACTTAGCGAATAGTGAACTTGTTTACGGTCTGATTTAGGCAGAGGAGATGGCTCTGTTAGACGACTAAATTAGCAAGGTTGAACAACTTGAGAGGTGACATCGAACACGCATTAGGAGCTGAACTGAGAAACCCTCAGGAACTGGAGCAGGTGTAGACGCCGCTGAAACCGGGACACGTGAAGAGGCGTGGACTTGGATTAATCACATAAATCTGAGATAACTTAATCTGACTGTTTTAATCTCTCATGTCGGTTAAGGATGAGGTGCGATTTAATGTCACAGAAAGAAGAAGTGGCTGGAGGTGAAGCAGTATTTGGACAGGATTAGTTTCCCATGTGGAGGTTTGAGGTGTGGGGGTGTGGGGGTGTGTCACCTCGTTATTCCTGGGGTATCTCTGAGGTTTTATACACGTGAAAAGATTATTTTAAATCTATAAAAATAAATATTTATTCCTTCCTGGGAAATATTTTGAGGTTTCAAGTCAAGACGAGAGGTTCAAACGGCAGAACTGTAAAATATAGATGATGTATCTGAGAAACGGTTTCTCGTGAGGTTTTATTTAAGCCGTCACGTACGGGTCACATGATCAAGCCTGGCCACGCCCCCTGCAATAAGCACCTAGAATAAAAGCCTAATCCTCTCCGAGGAGCCGAACTTGACATTGAGTTACACACCAGTGTGTGTGTGTGTGTGTGTGTGTGTGTGTGTGTGTGTGTGTGTGTGTGTGTGTGTGTGTGTAGCCTTGTGAACCCAGACACACAAGACAAATCAATATGTACTTCACTGTGTTCAGGGACTATTCAGCACTGCTTTGTTTGGAGAAGTGTGTGTGTGTGTGTGTGTGTGTGTGTGTGTGTGTGTGTGTGTGTGTGTGTGTGTGTGTGTGTGTGTGTGTGTGAGTTAAGGTTGGTTATAGACAAATGGGCAAGGCAGCGAGACACGGTCAAGGTCCTGCAGCCTTTAGCTGAGCTCTTTAATATCTGACAGACAGCTAAGATAAGGACTGACTCAGCTAAAACACACACACACACACACACACACACACACACACACACAACCATGCATGCATGCAATCCATTCATTGCTGAGTGAGATGACATTGTCAAGGCCAGAATGAAGATAAACAGAGGGTGTGGACAGAAGGGGAACACACACACACACACACACACACACACTGACATCTTTATCTCACTTCGTCACACCCAGTTACAATCAATCTCTCTTGAATAATCGATGAGATAATGTCTGTGATAAGACTGGCGGTTTTGCGGTTACTACGTGACTCTAGTACCAGGCGGAGCTTGTTTCCTCCATCTTCGTCGTCTTTAAACAGGACGGTCTACACACACATACGTCTTCTTCACTCATCCTGATGGACACGTAGAACCCTGACAGCAAAACGGTTCTCGATCAGGAACATCAAACCCTTTAAGAAAGGCTAAGAACGCTTAATTATCCAACACACACTTAAAGAACCACATGTTTCTGAAAATGATCCAAATGATTGTTAATTACGCAGGTTATATAGCACGGGTTATTCTTTACAGGTTGATGTGATAATAAAGGCTTCTCAGTACATGTATAATGTAGGATTGATCTGCTTTTAGTGTTTAGGAGCTCTTCAGGAGCACTGCATGAGATCTCTGGATAGTTAAGTGTTTTTAGTGACTAAAACAATCGAAAAAGCCCAACAGAAGAATAAATCTCGTTCACGCACTCGTTCTCTACAGCCCTTACCGTGTTCAGGGTGGCGGGGTGCCTGGGGAACTATCCCAGGGGACTCACGGCACTAGGTGCCAGACCATCGTAGGGCACAATTCGGAAACACCAATCAGCCTAATCTGTATGTATTTGGACTTTAGGAAGCTAACCGGAGTATCCGGAGGAACCCCACTAAATCCACGTACCCAGTCCCGAGGTGGAAATCGTACCCTCAACCCTGGAGGTTTTGGAGGGCCACAGGACTAACCACTACTCCACCATGCGGCCTAAGAATAAAACCGATAATTATACCTTATACCTTTTTCTATACACTTTTCTCATTTATTTCCATCATTTTATTTGTAACTCCGTAAAGCTGCATTGTTACAGTGAGCGTTGTTAAAAGTGCCATATAAATAAAATGGAATTGAATTGAATTGAATAAAACACACTGCTAAACATTAGAAATAGAACATGAAAGCAGAAAAACATGAAATATATTAAAAGATAAGTACAGTGGAACCTCGGATTACGAGCATGTTTTGTTCTGGAAGTGGGCTCGTATTCCAAAACACTCGTAAACCAAATGTAATTTTCCCATAGGAAATAATGGAAACTCAAATGATTCGTTCTACAGCCCAAAAAAATAAATACATAAAAATAATTAACACAAAATATAAAGTAAAAATAAAACAAATTAA
>JAQMYG010000020.1:18870947-18887928 GCA_030014215.1 Clariallabes teugelsi
AAGATAACACTCTGTGTGTGTGTGTGTGTGTGTGTGTGTGTGTGTGTGTGTGTGTGTGTGTGTCCTGTAGATGGCCATCATCTTCAGTGAGGAGGACCTGAAGGACATCACACCCCCCTGCGTGGTGCAGAGCTTCATCAACCACAATGCCATGCTCTACAAGGTGTTTGTGGTGGGCGAGGCGTACAGCGTGGTGGAGAGACCCTCCATCAGGAACTTCCCCTCCGGACCTACAGGTACCACCACTTCCTGTTACACAACTTCCTGTTACACCTCAGTGTTAAAGATACTCTCACCTTGTCCCACATGCCTTCAGCAAACAGCTTTACTTTAGTTGTACAGTAAACTCTGCCCCCTACTGGCTGTTGACCAATCACATTTATTTAGTTTTATATCATAATGCTCATGTTTATTAATGAAATAATTGTTAGTTACATTTCCTAGAAAGTGATATAGTGTGTGTGTGTGTGTGTGTGTGTGTGTGTGTGTGTGTGTGTGTGTGTGTGTGTGTGTGTGTTACAGACAGAAGAGCGATATCTTTTAACAGTCATCATGTGTCCAAGCCCGAGTCGTCTTCAGACCTCACCTCAGTGAGTCAGTCTCATCATCTCCGCTTTCTCTCCTCTCTCTTCTTTGTTTGTTTCTTTATTTCTTTATTTCATGTTGGCAATGTGTGCTTCATGTTATTCTCATGTTCTCCTTGTGTCCTTTTAGTGTACTCTTCATGTTCTTTGCATGTTCCCTCCATGTTCTCACCATATCGCCCCATTTTCTGATCAACTTTCTTCAATGTTCTCACCATATTCCCTTCATCTTACCTTCAGTGTTCTCCTCATCTTCTCTCCATGTTCTTATAACGTTCCCCTTCAATTTCTCACCATGTCAGTCTCCATGCTTTCACTATGTTTCCTCAGTGGTCTCCTCATGATCTCACCAGGTTCCCTCCATGTTCTCACTATTTTCCCTCTATGTTCTCACCATAAATCCTCTGTGTTCTCATGTTTCACCAGATTCCCTCAATGTTCTCCCCATGTTCTCTCAATGTTCCCTTAGTGTTCTCCTCATGTTCTCACCAGATTCTCTCAATGTTCTCCTCATGTTCTCTTCATGTTCCCTTAGTGTTCTCCTCATGTTCTCACCAGATTCCCTCAATGTTCTCCTCATGTTCTCTCAATGTTCCCTTATTATTCTCCTCATGTTTTCACCATTTGCCCTCAGTGTTCTCCTTATGTTCTCACCAGGTACCCTCCATGTCTTCTTTGTATTTTCCTTGTGTCTCACCATGTTCTCCTTGTGTGTTTTTATGTGGTTCCCCTGTGTTCTTCAAATCTTCTCATGTTCTTTTCATGTTCTCTCAGTGTTATTTCAGTGTTCTCCTCATGTTCCTGTCATGTTCTCCTTGTTTTCCCCCCAGTGTTCTCTTCATGTTTTCCCAGTGCTCATGTTTCTATGCCACTTGTTCCCTTGTGTCTTCATTAGAGAGAGAACCTGGAGGGTCAGTTCAGGTCGCCCAGTGATGATGTCATCCGGAAGATTTCCAGGTATTTGAGACAGACTCTGGGGGTGTCACTGTTCGGGATTGACATCATCATCAACAACCAGACAGGACAACACGCCATCATCGACATCAACGCCTTCCCAGGTAGGAAAAGACATGAAGCAAAATATAACAAAAAAGTGGTGACACGTGTGGCTCCGCCCACTTGCTTTAAGTTGCTGTGTCTGTGTGTTACTGTGTGAATTAAAGATTCACTGAATGACAGAATGAATCTCGGTCATAAGTCAAAGATTCAAAAAAGTTTGAAAATAAGTGACAGATAAAAGAATATAAATCCATCTAACATGCATTTGATAATCATGAGGTCAGTTGTAGTGTTTTGGCTTCATCATGTGAAGCTCATCAGCAGCTACTGAACGAAAAGATGCGATCCAGTCCACGGCAGTGTCCAAACTGATTCATTCACCTTAGTGACTTGTTCAAAAAGAACCGAATCATTTATAAATGAAACATGTCTTCGAATCAGGATCAGTGTTTGTCCCAGTGCAGTTCTACCAGTAAACCACAGAGGGGCAGTATGGAGGCAGACAGGAAGGTGGCGAGCATTATTTTAAAGACTTCCTGTTTCTGTAGAAAATGGGTCGATTATGATTTATGTTCCGTTACAGAGAGCATGCAGGTGGTACGAGACGCTTCTGCTTCCTGGTTCACATTTTGGATTCTGAAGCACATAAACTTATTTAGTATCGCTCTAATTACTGACAAAATGTTTAATCTGCGAAATGTCAGGCAGCCGACATCATCAGTACATGACATTTAGAAATCACTAAAATGTAACAGTTATTTAAAATACTCATTGTCCAGCCAAAAAAACAAAACAAAACAATAAATTATCACCTGGATGTAACTAAGCAAATATTTAAGACTCTTCCACTGGATAAATTACTGCAGTGCAAATTAATACGGTTCAGCTGCAAATTATTTAATCCTAATCGATCCAGTGACGAGCTTCTCATTTCTTAAACAGCCATGTCAGAAGGCATCCTGTGGTGGTGGTGAAGATGTTCCTCTGTTTCAGAAGAGTCAAAATATTGTCCTGCACCAAGCAAAGAAAACAACTAAGGAGAATGCTGAAACTACCAAAAGTGGGATACGAACTGAAACACTCACTATTTAAACCTGGAGGATAGTGATGATCCATCATCTTCAAGGAGGAAATGTGTTTGGAAAAATATACTGAAGGAGTGTGATGGGAGATCACTTAAATACTTAAAGAAACCAAATCATTAAAAAAACAAAAACAAAAAAACAGTATAACGCATTTCCACACACAGAATGTGAAGGGATTGGGACTAAACAGCTGTGTAGCCTTAAGAAAAGCACTTATCAGTGAGACAAAACAGAGAAAAAGGCTTCAGTTTGCTCTGGAGCATAAAGACTGGACTGTGGAGCGATGGCAAAAGGTCATGTGGTCTGATGACTCCAGATGTTCCAGAGTGATCAGTCCATCAGGGTGAGTAGCGAGGCGGAGGAAAGGTGCAAGCCTCTGGAGACAGTGTTATGATCTGGGGTTGATCAGTTGCTCAGGTCGAGACTCAGCAACGTTATGGGGCAATAAAATGAAGTCAGCTGACCACCTGAATGTACTGAATCACCAGAGTATCACATCTACAGTATGGAGCTTTTCTTTCCTGATGGCACGGCCGTATTCCAGAATGATGATGTCTCATGACACAAGTTGTGAAAGATGGCTTCAGGGAGCATGAGATACATGATCACGCATGGATTGTCCACCAGATCTTAATCCCACTTCGGGATGTGCTGGAGAAGACTTTACGCAGGGGTTCGACTCTCCCATCATCAATACTAGATCTTGGAGAGACATTAATGCGAATCTGGACCGAAATAAATGTTATGAGGTTGCATGAGCTTATCGAAACAATGCCACAGCTTTAATTAAAGCAAAACGCCGTCCAATGAAAGTCGTAGCGTAAAATATTGTGTGTTTATTTTATTTTTTTACATTCAATCAGCTGAAGAAAGTTTTGTTTCATTATTAAATCTGCCTGTGGTTGTGACAGTAGTGTAAAGACCCTCGGGTGAATATTCAGAGCTTCTGTTGCTACACAAAGTCACAGTGTATTTATCAGCTCATGTGTTGATGTGTCACGATATAGGAGACCTGCTGTGCTGTTGCTGTAGCGACTGTGTGTGTGTGTGTGTGTAGTCAGGCAACACCTCTCTCTCGGTTCATTACAGATGCACTAAAGGTGTTACTATTACTGTTACTCTGCTCGTCAGCAGATTTACAGAATGTTCTTTGTCATATCTTTATGAGATTAAAGTCTAAACACTGTTAGCCAAAAACATGAGGAGATACAGAGTTAGTGTCTGCACCAGCACGGACAGAGCGCCGCTCCTGATAAGACTTCAGCGTTCTACCAGAGTGAGACACAACCGTATTAGCGATACTTTTAAGTCGCCTACATGCTTAGTCCATCCACAGATGGTGGATTTAAGGTGGAAAAGTATGTCAAGGCAAAATCATAGCTATTTCTAGCGTTTCTTTTATAGTGGGACAGCAGTGCTAGTGTACAGGTGGAATATAATGTTGGTAAAAATATACAAAAAGAGTTGTGACAGGCTGCAAACGCCTAAAGGTACAGTTTAACAAAATGGTTGTTTATGGAACCATCTCAGCAGCGACCTCATTTCCCCTCTCGTCTGTTCCAACCACTCAGCATTCAGCATCAGCAGTATAACTAATCACCAGCCTGATCATCTGGAGAACTATTCCTTAAGACTACATTAAACATACAAGAAAGTCTGGAGCTTTGGAAGCAAAATATGAAGGAATGAGCAACGTCAAGACCAGTGTTTGGGGTAACGTGTTACAATGTAACGCGTTAGAGTACTTGG
Source organism: Clariallabes teugelsi (assembly GCA_030014215.1). Classification (NCBI taxonomy): domain Eukaryota; kingdom Metazoa; phylum Chordata; class Actinopteri; order Siluriformes; family Clariidae; genus Clariallabes; species Clariallabes teugelsi. The sequence goes on from JAQMYG010000020.1 coordinate 18,875,365, forward strand.
ATTACTTTTTTGATGTAACGAGTAATCTAAAAGACAGGTTTTGGTAAAACATGGTTATTTGTTGATACACAACCGTAACCAGCGGCAGCTTGGCTGCTCGTATCTGATCTAAACTACCACTTTTTTTAACCATGATTGTTGTTGTGATCTTATAGATTGTTTATACTTCATATTACATTGACGCAAGTAGAAAGTCCTCGGTAGACAAGAGCGTATCATTTTGTTTCGCCGTTTGTGGTCTACGCAGTTACCAAAGGCCACAAGCCTACGAATACCATGTAAACCCCATACTTTGGAGATCCATGCCCATTATCTTTAGGAAATTTGTATGATGCAACTTCCTGTAGAACATGTGACAGGCGTAAAGACGTTCTAATAAAAGAGCGTATACATACTGATTTGATTTCATTTTAACCTATTTGAAGGCAACATAAACTCATCCCTATAATGAACAGTCCTGGAAACTCAGGACCGATGTCACATACAGTACAGCACATGTTTTAGTGAAGGTGAATAATTTTCTTGTCACTTTTCACCAGGTTATGAAGGAGTCCCGACGTTCTTCGATAACCTCCTGGCTCACCTGACCAGCATCCTTCAGGGTCCCGCCCCCCTCCGGGCCAATGGATTGAGCCAGCTGCCCTACGGCATGCTGGGAAACGAGAGCGTCAGCTGGGTGACGGAGAATGAGGTGATGAAGAAAGGAAGTCATCAGACTCTAAACTGCTGCAACGCTGACCTGGGGTCCTCCTACCACCAGCACCGGCGTTCTCCGCTCGCAGCTCACGCCCCCACCCAGTGACCCCACTGAACCACTTCCTGAACACTCGCATCACTACCTGTAGTGCCTGTATACATGTAATGACAAACGATGTACTGATTTTGGAAGAGTTAAAGAACAAATCAATGTTTAAGCCAAGTGATTTAGCTGCTCTGCTTTTTTAGAAATGTACTGTAAAGTGCCTTGAGGTGGCAAGAGGAAATTAGGGAATGTCCACATTTAGAGGAAAGCCAGCTGTTTGAGGAGTAAAAACATTATTTCACATAGAAAATGTGCTCGATCTTTTCAGCAACAACAACAAAACAGCTCCCATGATGCACCTTCAATCTCACTCACTCACTCATCTTCTATACCGCTTCATCCTGTATTCAGGGTCGCGATAAATAGATAAAGGATGGATGGATTATAACTATGATGATGATGATCGTCTTTCATGTTTTGTCGCATCACCTCCTCCTTCGCTGTATCTATACGATCAACATTTGCCTAAATAATAAAAATATTTTAATTACATTTTTTATTTTTTATTTTAATTATATATTTTTTATTTAATTTTAATAAACGTCAATAGACCTACAAACACCACAATACACTGAGAACAAGAAACCTATCATCTACAAGGTGCCTCCCAGGAACTCCTTTAATGGCCCACACATGTGGAAATGGCTTGGAGCGAGGTCAGGATTGTACGGGGCATGTGGCAATAACTCCTGTAATGTACAAGTGGTGTTGGTGAATGATTGTGTGTACGTCCGCATGTTGATTTTTTCCAGGATCTGACGTTCCACTCGATGCTCACAGAACGACTGCAGGGGTCACCGTTCATTTAAAACGTTCGCACCATTCAAATGTTTTACTGCGGCTAAGATCCTCATCACTGTACTGTGTATTGACGTCTTCTGTAAATGTCGATCGCTTTTACGCCATCATTCACCAGAAATATCACCAAAGTCCCGGTTTGACTTGAGACATGCATTATTGAATACACGAGGTGTAGAAAAGATCTTGAATTAATTTATAATGTACATGAATTTTATTTAAATTAAAATGTGTGTATTGTAAGTAAATCCTGTTCTACCTTACCATTCTTCACCAGTTACACACTCATCAGATTCACTCACAGATATTCGGGGAACTTTACCCAGACAGAGAGACTCCTTGGCACTGTGTTACCCCCTAATACAGTGTGACATGTTGTATAACTGATCAACTGATTATAAATTGATAATGAGTCAGTTTGCTCATTTATTCTGTAACATTTGTCTTCCCTACACTGTCACTTTGTAATAATTGTGACATGATTGTGTGTTTGTGTGTGTGTTTGTATGTGTGTATAGAAGACAATCGGAATCACCGCTCGCACCCTGTCTTTATTCTTATAGGGCTTTAAAAATGTAAATATGAAAATATGCAGATTCTTAATGAGGGTGTGTAATTGAGTCTCTGTGTGAGTGTGTTATATTTGTACATACTGTACACACTGTTTGTATTTGTGTATATGTTGTTGTGCTGCATTTAAAGAAGAGAGAAGATGTCATATGAAATTAAACGGGTGTGGAGAATAAACACTATGGTTTATAAAACCCCCTGTTGTGTGTGTGTCTGTTTTTCATTAGTTTAATCCACTAAACCTCACATCTGTCCATTTTTCCCTGTTTATTTCCCCTTTCCCCTTTTTTTTTATCTAGTTTTCATGTTATATCCATCACACGCACACCTCTGCCCCACCACCAGAGGGCACCCTACACTGAATTTAACACACTTCCTGTTTCCAGTTGAGGAAGTCATAAACCACTGTTATTATGATTGATCTCACTGCGCCGACACATCATGTTCGACCTAAAGCCATTCCTGAGATTGTTGCTGAGGGAAAGTGAGTTGCTCCAGCGTGTGAGCTTGGTGTCAACAGAGCCAGCGCAGACCAGCTAGCACCTGTGTTCACTGAAATATTCAACCTCTCCTTATTTCAGTCGGTGATCCCCACATGCTTTAAAGAGTCCATCATTGTTCCTCTCCCAAAGAAACCCCCATCCTGCTTCCCTTAACAATTATCGCCCTGTAGCCCTGACCTCAGTAATGATGAAGTGCTTTGAGCAGCTGTCCAGAGGCTTCATCATCTTTTCCCTTCCTGACACAGTTTGCCTACCGCCCGATCTGCTCTACAGATGATGCCATGTCTCACCTCCTCCACACATCACTCACTTACCTGGACACTATAATGGGGAATTATGTTAAAATGCTCTTTGTCGACTACAGCTTAGCGTTTAACACTATAATTCCCTCCACACTCACAACCAAGTTACAGCACCTGGGACTCATCCATGAGTCAGTGGATCTCCAACTTCCTAACTGGCAGTAAAGATGGGCAGACATGTCTCAGCCTCCTTCGCTCTCAGCACTGGAGCCCCCCAGGGTTGTGTTCTGAGCCCCCTGCTGTACTGTCTGTACACCTACGACTGCGTGGCCACTACCAACTCCACCACCATCATCATCAAGTTTGCTGACGACACCGTCGTGGTGGCAGGGGTGGGGTTTGAACCCCCAAACTCTTGGTCAGTAACCCATAGCCTCAACTGTTTGAGCTACCACTGCCCCGTTGACAACTTCCACAGACCATGCTGCCCCAAGACCCAAAGGTAGAGGAGTACTTCAGCTTTAGGAGACAGCTGAGTGTTTAAGCTTGGTTCAAAAAGCACATGAATGTGACACTACGCTGGTCAGGTGACTGTGGAGGCCGTTTGAGGACCCTGACCTCATTGTCATGTTCCAGAAACCAGTTTGAGATGATTTTAATTTTGTGATGTTATTGTGTGCTCACAAAGGAAAGGAAACGGTCAGCTACAATACTCATGTCTACTCTGGCATTTACACCATGCTCAGCTGGTACTAAAAGGTCCGAAGTGTGCCAAAGAAATCTCCACCACACCATTACACCACCGGCAGTCTGGACCGCTGATACATGGCAGGATGGATCCATGCTTTCATGTTGTTTCGGCCAAATTCTGACCAGACCATCCACAACAGGAATTGAGACTCGTCAGACGAGATGAGGTTTTTCCAATATTCTACTGTCAGATTTTTTCGTGAGTCCATGTGACCTGTAGCCTCAATTTCTTGTTCTTACCTGACAGGAACGGCACCCGGGATGGTCTTCTGCTGCTGTAGCACATCTGGTTCAAGGTTCAACATTCAGACATGCTCTTTGGCTCTTTCTGAGCCTCGGTCATAACAAGACGTTATTTGAGTCACTGTTGCCTTTCCATCAGCTAAAACCACTCGGACCTCTGGCATCAACAAGGCATTTTCACCCAGAGAACTGCCCTCACTGGGTATTTTCCCCTAAACGCACCATTATCTATAAACCCTAGAGATGGTAGTGTTTGAAAATCCCCGTATATCAGCAGTTTGGGAAATACTCAAAACCCATCTGGCCTCATCAGGCATGCCACACTCAGTCACTTAAAATCACCCGTCTCCTCCATTCTGATGCTCGGTTTAAACTTCAGCAGATCGTCGTTACCACTGAGTTGCTGCCATTTGATTTCTCTTATTATATATCTGCTTTAACGAGCAGTTTACGAGTGTAGGTGCGATGTTTTGCTGTTTCCTTATCCCTCCCTGTGCTCTGGTGTTTAACCTGGACGTAACTCACATCTGCCATCGACTTGTAGCTTTATGACATAGGTTTCATTTGGTGTCTCCTTTATGACATCACATCAGACACTGATCACTCGTGCACTCCCTCGGGTTACCGAGATCTCTCTCTGTCTTTATTTTTCTAAAACAATTCCCACCTGTAATTACAGTTAAATTGTATTTAATTAGAAACATTATTGCATTATCGAAAGAACGCATGCAGATGTGTATAAACTCCTCCTCCTATAATGATTATTATTATTATTATTATTATTACAGATAATGTGTTTTGTGAGATTTTCTTCAGTAAGCAAGCGAGACAGCGCTGAAGCTAAAGCAGATCATGTCCTGCGTGGCGGTCTGTATGTGTGTGTGTGTGTGTTTCAGACAGAAGGTGAAGGTCAGGAGGAACAGCGTGTGTGTTTCAGCCGTGTCGCAGCCGGTGCAGCTTCTGAGCCATGTTCTCCAACTCGTTCTCCATCACAGCCAAACTCTCCATCTCGGCGTCCTGCAGCACAACAACACAACACAAGTGAAACACACTGACTCAGTACACACGAGTCTCCTAACGAACAGATTCGGCTAAAACACAGACATTAATAGTGTTTAAACCGTTTGACTGCATTTTAAATAAAACTGTAGCGTTTCGGTTCTGAAGCAGCGTCTCAGTTCCAGCTGTCAGCTCACGGTGCCATAAGGAGCGATACAGCGGTGATACACACACACACACACACACACAGAGTGACCTGATCTCAGGATCAAACCCCACAGATATCTTTTCTATTCTATCTCTTTTTTCTGCAATTATTTATTTATCGTTTTCTGTACTTCCACTCTGTTCTTTCTTCCCTTTTGTAATAATTTCTCTGTTTCTTTCTTTCGCCCTTTTTTCTTCTGTTGTGTCGTTCCTTCTTTTGATGTTGTATTCCTTTCTGTAATTCTTTTTTTTTCCTGCTTTGTTTTTCTGCCTTTCTTCCTTCTGTCATTCTGACATCTTTTTTTGTCTTTCATTCTGTCGTTCTTTCTGACTTTTTGTATTATGTTGTCGCTCTGCTTTCACATTTCTTTCTTCCTGCAATCATTTTCCTATTTCATAGTTTTGTCTTCCCTCCTGTCTACCTTCCTGCTTTTCCTTTTTCTTTCTTCTGTTGTGTTAAACTTTCCTTTTTTGTTCTTTCTCATTTCATTCACCAATTCTCTATTTCTCATTTTTTAAACTTGACTCCTTCCTTCGATTTTGCACATTCAGCACTTATTTCTTCCTCTTTCCTTCTGTATTGATTTTTCTCTCACCTTCATGTTTTTATGTTTCCTGCTTTCCCCATCCTTTATATTCTGTCCTTCCTTCCTTTAATATTTTGTATTTTTTTATTTCTTGGTCCATTTCCCTTTGCTTCTTCCTCCCTCCCTCCCTCTCTCCATCCCTTCCCATTACACGCCACATTACAGTACCTCAGTCCTCTTGGTGGCGCTGCCCTCCTCAGTGTCTCTTCCTGCCATCATCTGAAGCTCCTCCTCCTCAGGGCTCTTCCACACCTCTTTAGAGTGGTGCGGCGCCTCCTGCTGGCCGTAAGCCCTGCGGTGGACCGACTCTCTGCCATGACTCCAGTGTTTCTGCTTCCCCACACCAGTCCTGCTTCTCTCCACAGGCTCCTCCCCCTGCTCCTCCTCATGCTCCTCCCCCTGCTCCTCCTCATGCTCCACACGTTTGTGTTCTGGAGCTCCATCTCCTCCTGTCTCATCTGCTGAAGGAAACAAACCATCACTCACAACGTCTCGACCCTCCGTCACTTTATCCACACCATCAGCATCAGCTGCACTTTATTTAATCAGACTTTCTCCAGTGAGCTGCTTTACACCAAACCACCATTAAATCCTGGATCCTGATTGGTCAGAAGGTGTTGATTAATTCTCTGTAACAGCAGCTCTGACATTAGTGTAGATTGAGATCAATGCACTTGTTCACAGAGATAAAGCAGATGCTAGTTGACGTGTTAAGGAAGGAGTCTCCAGTTTCAGCACTTTGTAAGAGTCAGAGGTAAAGCTGTAGCATCACATATAATATATAAAAATAATAATTCACATCCACAGTAAGCACAAAACAATATTGAAATCCTGTCATTATATATAGTATTTTTTTTTTCATACAGTGTTACCATGACAACCACTACCAAGCCATCTCTAACTGGATGTTTACATCAGCAGGAGACAAGATTGTTTTTCTAAAGTAAAAATTCTGGTAGTTTTTTTATAATCTCTGTTACGTGTTCAGCTTAAGTTAAAGACTGAATTTAATACGTAATCCCACAAACTGTCATCACCTTCTTCCTCTTCATCAATGTTTTCAGTTTTCTTCATCACCACTCGTTCTACTTTCTCATCCCCCTTGTTCATGTCCTTAGGGCTGGTGATGATCTCGTTCTCCTGAGGCTCCTGTTCCTCCTCCTCCTCCTCCTCCTCCTCCGCTCGTCTCTCCTTCATTGTCTCTCCCGGTGTGAGGAAGGCCATCAGCATGGACTGATCTGTCAGGAGGAAGAGACAAATCATCAGTCCTGAGTCACACCAACAGTGAAGCATTCCTGAGAATTCAAGCGTGCGGTCGCTTCTGAGCCGAGGGAGTGGGGCTCACTTACAATTTTTCCTAAGAACACAGCCATGAATAAAGAATAGAACAAAAATATCCTCTGAGAGAAACTTCTACCAACCATCCAAGAACAGTTTGGCGACATGATGGAGCTCCTCGCCATAAAGTAAAAGTGATAACTAAGTGGCTCGGAGAACACAACATGGAAATTGTGGGTCCATGGCCAGGAAACTCGCCAGACTAATTAATCCCATTGAGAACTTGTGCTTAATCCTCAACAGGCGGGTGGACAAACAGAACCACACAAATAATGACAAACTCCAAGCATTGATTGTGTAAGGATGGGCTGCGCCATCAGTCAGGACGTGACCCAGAAGTTGATTGACACCAGGCCAGGGTGAATTTCAGAGGTCTTGAAAAAAAAGAATCAACACTGCAAATATTGACTCTTTGCATAAACCAAATGTAATCATCAATAAAAGCCTTTGACGCTTATGAAATGCTCGTAATTATACTTCAGTAAACCAGAGTAACATCTGACACAAAGATCTAAAAACACTGAAGCTGTAGAGTTCGTGAAAATTAATATTTGCGTCATTCTCAAAATCTTTGGAACAAACCCCAGGCTGTATGGTGATGTGTTAAAATAAATACATTGTCTATATAAAAATAAAAAAATCTAGTTTCTTTTCACCTGGAGGTTCCTGGAGGTCTTGCGCATGGTCAGAAAGTTCCTCTGTTCCTTTCACAGATCTCTCATTGGCTCCTGGGATAGAAGAAGGCGGAGTTAAATACATGTCTCAAAAAACTGTTAACTGAATCCAAACATCTGAGAAATTCGAGGAATGATTTGAAGACCTTTTCCAGCGATGTCCTGCAGCTCCTGGAGGAAGTTCTGGTGACGCAGAACGGTCACGAGCCTGTCGTCTGCACACACACACACACACACACACACACATGCACGGGAGACAGTAAGTGTGTCATTCAAATATACATGTACGTTAATATACTTTAATATGAGAGGAATACAAGACTTAGACACATGATATTTAAAACCTGAACTTCATTTATTTTAGTTAGCTGTGTTTGAAGAGGAATTATAAACAAAAATTAATAAGTAATCCACACCAAGCAAAGAAAACAACTAAGGAGAGTGCTAAAACGACAGGAATTGAGAACAACACATTACTGAAACCTGGAAGTATACAGTACTGCTGAACCTTCAACTTTGTGGACGAAATGCAGTTGGAAGAACATCATGAATGGAGATCACTTAAACACTTGGTGAAGTTGCATGGTAAATAAATCAGCATTAGAAATCTAAGATATGTTTAATAGTGATAAATTTTCCACACACGCACAATGCGATGAGAACTCACAAGCATATTCCCTTCCTCTCCCAAAACGCCTGCACACATCCTTCTCATTTCAGTTCCTATCACTGGCATGTCCTTCTAAAGTGCATGGACTGAACTGATCGAGCCACCCTAAAATGCCTGAGGACACACTACTGTAGTAATTGTAGACTATGGCATCCTCTTTTAAAAAAGACAAGGACTACAAGATGTGACCATAAAGCCTGGGAGAGACCTGCTTCAGGATTGAATATGCCAGTATTATGCAGGATTGGAAGGACCAGGTACCTCTCATCATAGGGGAGCATATAATGGAAGCACAAGTGGAACAAAAACGGATCCATAAGCAACCAGCTCCACGCCATGAGTTTCAGCCAGGTGAAGATGTACCTCCCTGGTCTCCGGTGTAAATGGCATGTTCTTGGCCCACTGGTAGAGCCTGTACACAATCCTCAAACAGGTTGGCCCAGTGATCTACTGCATAAAAGGTGGAAGACCTTCTCACCTTCACACAACACCAAGCACTAGGGGAGCTGCTTGATCAGTTCATAAGCATGAAAGTGTTCAGTAGAGCTATGGTGTACACACTTGGTGCAGCATGACATCAAGACCCGAAGTGATGGTCCAACAGCAGCCGTACTCCACAAGTCCCAGAAGCCCAACATCAAGCGATTGTGGATGAAGGAGAGGAAAAAGATGCTAGAAGAGTCTGCCAGTGCCTGTTTCCATGGAAGTCAGGTTTTGATTGAAACACAAATGGTTCAGAGACAGAGGCCTGGGCACCGTGTTCTCCTAGAACTTTAACAGAGAAGCGTAGTGAAGTGGGGGCTCAAACGTTTAAGGCTCTGGATTACTGATCAAAAGGTTGGAGGGGAGGGGGACAAGCCCCAGCACCAACGAGCCACTGTTAAGCCTTTGAGCAAGGCTCTAACCTTATCAGCTCCAGTGGTGCTGTCTCCTGCCTGACCCTGTGCTCTGACCCCAGCTTTCAAACTGGAATACAAGAAAAGATCTTTCGACTATGATGTAACGTACATGCGACAAAATAATTGAATCTTAAGACCCACTCGTTTTATATATGGCTAGAAAACCCCTGCAGAATGGTGATATAGCGCAGTGGAACAAGAAGTAATGGTCATAAAACGGGCCATTAAGATGTTGAAGTAGTACCTTTCCAGCGGAAAATGCATTGTGGTTGTAAATCACATCCACTTCAGTGGATGGAACAGGCAAAAGAGAAAAATTCCCAAATAGCTAAGAGGTTTCTGTCTTAGCAGAACTTTCACAAGGGCAGATGTGCATTCACAAAGCATTCGGCTTTGATCTGGACAGGGGCAGGGGTATTGTGAGGGTGACCTTCTACACCACTAATACAGTACTGCACCACTTCAGCACTACAGTGAGTCCGGGGAACCGACCGAGGCTGGTTAGAGATCACTGTAGATCCTCACTGTCTCAAAGCCTGCTGTGTCCACAGAGCGGTTTCTGTCTCTGTCCTCATGCTGACACACTTTATTTTAGGTTTATTACTTTGCAAAGTCAGCGATGTTGAGATCTTCCACTCTTGCTATGCTTGGAGGAGTCCCGGGTCGTCCCCTCGCCGCCGCACCCTGCAGCCAGCGGTAACTGCCTTGACACATCCCTGAGTCGTCTCCACATGGACACTGCATTACTTGCCCACTCTGCATTCCTTTCTGCTCTTTTTGCTCCCAATTAAGGAAATTAAAGCCTCCTGGAACACTCGCCCTGCTTCTCTGTGTGTGTGTGTGTGTGTGTGTGTGTGTGTGTGTCTGAGTTCTGCTGCTGCAGCAAACCGCTCCAACGCCGACAGCACAAGAGCTCCGTAATCAGTTCTGAGTGTTTGCGAATGTCATTTTTGCTGAAGTTAAAAGTAATTTCAACACAAATCAATATAATAATTTTAAAATATTACATACATATGATAAATAAGTATTTTGTCAGTTGTTCTTGTCCCAGTGTGTGTCTGAGTTTTGCATCGCTTTCCTTTTCGATGTGTGTAAATCAGCTGCGGTGAAAATTAGGTCCTTTCTTAAAGCCGGGCAATTAATCAATCTGTGTGTGTGTGTGTGTGTGTGTGTGTGTGTTAAATTTACGCAGAGTCACATTTCTTCTTTTCTGCTGACCTACACACACAGTGCTGACTCAGCTGTTCACATTCCAGATAACATCTCTCTCTCTCTCTCTCTCTCTTTAAATCCGTCCTAATGTCCATCACTATTCTTCTCTGTCCTCACACGTTTCATTTCTCATCACTAAGCCACGAAATTTCGCTAACGCTCTAATCGTGTTTCACCTCTGACTCTGTGTGTGTGTGTGTGTGTGTGTGTGTGTGTGTGTGTAGGTGAGGCAGGCAGTGATGTGGAACAGCTCGTATTTCCTCACAGGAACTTTGCTGTGTGAGCAGTGTGTAGCCGAGGGGAAAATGAAACCCATTAAGTATTACATTAGCAAGGTCAGTGTGATGGGTACGAGGACGGGTGAGGACGGGGACGCCTGGAAACTCCAAAAACCGGCTTGTGGAGTTTGCTGAAAACTCAAATCGTGTAGAATAACGATCTGCTGGATCGCAGTGTCACTGCATTTAGCCAAAGTGCTTCTGCTCATCATTAACCATAAAGCATGGTGGTGGTAGCACTGTACTGGCTTTCACTGGTTCAGCAGCTGCATCTCCGGCTGATCCTCATGAACATGCTTCTTGGAGATATTTGTATACATTAAAAAAACTTGTGAGCAATTTCAAACTCAAACCCCAAACAGGTCAGCTCCATCTGAATGCCAGTCATAAGCCTAGATAGAGGTGGATGTCTGCACCAGGAAGGACATTCAGCTTAAAACCTGATACTGTCTTCTTTCCTGAAGCTAAAGTAAAGCAAAACAATAGACTCCTTCACATTACTTTCCAGAACAATGTTCAATAAACTTCATCTTATCAAAATGTATTGTAAATATACAGGTATTTATTTATTATTAATATGAAAGTTTTATTGTTCGATTGGACAGAAACACATCTCACCGGTCCTGAGGGTTTCCAGACACTTCTGAGACACGGGGAGGGACTGAGGCTGGCTCAGAGCATCAGCCAGAACCTCCACGATACACTTAACCACCTGTGAGGCGACAGAACACACAAAATCTAATGAGGCTTGGCTTAAAATTCTCATTTAGAAAGACAATATCTTTATTTATATACAATATCCCCGCTGAGAAAAGGCAAACGCCTTGTCTAGAAACTTATAGGGTTCTCCATGAGGAACAAAAAAAATAAAGGAACAGCAGCAGTTCAGAACCGTAGATGTTTGTGTTGCATGACAACATTAATAACGATCAACTGGAAGTAAGTGAAGTGGAGAGGCGTCCACATGACTCACGCTACAGGCGGAATAGGAGAGAACTGTTATAACCCTGCAGCTGTGAGTTTGTTCCAGCGGCCTGTACAGGATCTCACTATCCAAGCAGTCCAGGTTCCAGCAACAGTCCAACTACTCGACTCTTTATCTAAAACCACTTAAAACATCTACATTTGGAACTACAGCAAAAAAATCAAGCTTTGGAAAAATGAGGAAAAGTTCACTAAATATTTCCCAGCCTATGTGATAAACCAGGTCACTGTGGTGGAGACACATTTCTAATACACAGATGTTCCTGTATATACATAATCCTGCTTCCCCCTGACCGTCTCTTCACTTTACCTTAAAGACACACTGATGTCCTGAGGACTGATTTGGTTTTAATTCCAGCTTCAGACAGTCACCAAGCAGTTTGAAACTAAACACCAAAATGTGTCCTCATCTGGCCAGGACTCTGCTCCTCCACTGAGCATCGGGCAGCACGATTCCTGCCCCAGTAGACCTCTATCTGCGCTTCTCATTTTCACCATGGGGTTTATAAACACTCAATGGAGCCAAATGCGGCAGTAAGAGTGAAAGGCAAGAGCATTAATCGACTTAAACCTTTAATTACTTAAATGAGGTCATTAGCACCTGGACAGCTAATGTTCACCTGGTTGTTTTATTATAAAAAATAGTCCAAATTTCAACTGTGGACTGAAACTTTGCCGCATCATTTTGTCCCAGAGTTTACTTTAGTCACACTTCTTCTTCTTTGTCTTTGGGCTGTTCCCTTTCAGGGGTCGCCACAGCGAATCATCTGGCTCCATCTAACCCTATCCTCTGCATCCTCTTCTCTCA
>JAQMYG010000020.1:18897641-18909061 GCA_030014215.1 Clariallabes teugelsi
AGAAAAGCTTACCGAAGGACCGCGGACAGACCGAGCAACTCGCCTCTTCTACTACAAAACTTTAGAAAAACTTTACAATTGCCTTGAGGTTAATCTCCATCCAGAAATTAAGAAAATATGTTCATAATAAAAGAGCAGTCTTGTGTTAAAAGAGTATGGTGCTAATTTTTACCATTTTATGTCCTTTATGTAACGATAGCAGACAGTGTTATTCTTACTGCTAGCGCATTTACAATGGAGTTTAAAAAGGGAAATTATTTTTAGCGATTTGAAATACAAGTCATAAGGCTAAGGTTTCACTGCTGAGTTTTACTTAAAGTCCCAGAATGCAATGTAACTGAGTGTATCTGATACATCGCTGACGTGGCTCGGCTATTCAGTTAGAGATGTATGAGATACAGACAGAGATAATGTTGATCCTGGTATTAGCCTCAAAGCTCTGGAAGCTAATCTGCCTGAGCAGAGTGTGCAGATGACAAAGAACTGAAGTGCCGCCGCATCGCTCTCCAGAGATAAAGTCATGGCTGAATGCCATTGTTCCATTATCAGCAGGTAGCCAAATGGCATTGTGGGTAATGGGGGACACTAGGGGTGAAAATCAATGGCCAAATTAAGATGCGTACAAATTTAGCTATCAACTAGTTGGTGATGTCACTGTGTGTTTTTCATGCTAACTCAGAATGATAAAAAAAATAGCAAAACATTAACAACCAAAAACACTTTAAAGTGTGAGAGAATTTCTCTCTTAACTCAGACAAAGCCATCGTAAACAGCAGCATTTACAGAGCTGAACTTTCCTGGTGGGATCTGACCTGGAAGCCCGCCAGCTTTTTGGATGATGAATTCTCATCTCAGTAATGTTAGTTATCCAGCTATATAGTGCTCAACATTAACAGTTACCCGATTGCCTAAAGTTATTAAACTCTGTGTTTGGGTGAGTGGAACGCCTCAAGCAGTTGAACAAGTCAAAATTAACACAATGTTTTTATCCATCACTTCATGTTGAAAACCAATGTTGTTGCTGTTATTAGCCATCCACTAGCTGTCTATGATGTGATTCTGTTGACCAATCAAAGGTTAGGTTCCTGACTTCTGGACCAACGAGAGGCTGGGGTTCTGACTTGTGGACCAACCAGAGGCAGGAGTCTTGACTTGTGGACCAATCAGAGGCTGTGGTTTTGACTTGTGGACCAATCAGAGGCTGTTTGTCTTGACTTGTGGACCAATCAGAGGCTGGGCTTCTGACTTGTGGAGCAACCAGAGGCTGGGGTCTTGACTTGTGGACCAATCAGAGATTCCATTGATGATTTCTGGACCAATCGGAGACTCAGTTCCTGACTTGTGGACCAATCAGAGACTCAGTTCTGGACTTGTGGACCATCACAGACTATGAGACAGAGAAAACAGAGATCACGGAATCTCAGTTTTTTTAACAATAAAAACGTAACTGCCATTATCACCGTCTGCCCTCTTCAAACATTAAATAAGTGTTACAATATATTTTATTGTTGCATCTTTGCTTATCTTTGGTTTAAAATCATGACAGTAAAATAGGCTATTGGAGTTTTTATTTATCTTTTGTTTCAGCAGGAAAGTTAATTAAAGATAAAGAAAACTTTATTGTCTTTTTAGTTAATTTGCAAATGTCTAAAAAAAAAAAAACCCTCAGGCTACATTTAAAAGTTGGGTGCTGAATAAGAGCCACTGAGTAACTTTGAATTTGATTATTCATTACCAGAATAATGGATTAATCATTTCAGTACTCGACAGATTATTCCAGTATCAATACTATACCTGTACTATAGTCATTAGCTGCAGCCTAAGTGGACCAATTTACCATTAACTAAAGAAATGAAAGCAGACTGACATCATAAAAGATCTCAACTTAACACTTGAACACTGTTTACTTTGCAAATCATTCATGAAGGAGTTTCCTTTACAGCCCCTGCACAATCCGGTTCCGCCGACCTACAGTATCTAACCTCTTTCCTTTATACCTGCATGTCCTCTCTAATCTTCTGCTCTCGTTGATTTCCTCCAGCTTATCACAGGAGACAGGGCTTTCAGTAAGACCTCAAAACTGTCACACTACGGCTCTTCCCTTGTCCGTCTCCTTTTTCGTACCTTCCTCCCTGATTTTTTAACACAACTGAAAACACGTCTTGTTTGTCGGTAAACCTTATGTCATATCTGCTTGTCTTACTGCCAACTACATAACCTGAGATATCAGACAGCTGCACCTTTACATAGTGGAATATTGGAGAATCTTGACAGCATGGAGCCGTAATACAGGATTTACTTTGAGTCCAAGTCTAGCAGAAGAAAATGAAAACCATGAGCTCAGAGAGGAAGAGGAGCATGACGTGCCGGGCTGATACAGACGTGCCACTCCTCACAAAATTGGGCCTGGTGTAGATGTATGGATGGTCCTAAAATATGAGAACACAAAAATCATGAGCAGTAAATGGATGAATGGATGAAGAGCAATTGATATGACTTTAGAAATGTTATTAAAACAGGTGAAGCTTTACCACAGGAGGACAGATGAGCTGAATCGGAGATGAAAAACTCTCAACCATGAACTTTTCCCCTTCAGGCTGGAACTGAGATGTGATAAAGAGAAGGAAAGTCATTAGAATGTGTCTCATTACTCTACATACAATATAACATGTTCTTGAAGACCTATTTGGATGTGATCAGTTTTTAATGTGGATAAAAGTGTTGGTCAGTTTAGTTTCTGTTACATTATCTAGACCTGATGTTACTCAGATCACCAATAAGATATTATTTCACCTCTCAAACAGCTCATACTGTACATGCACCACCAGGTGAACTGAACATCACTGATCACCAACTATATACCAATAAACTGGTGATAGGACCATGGGCACCCAAGGGTCACCTATGCCTATGGTCAGATCCCACAGAAAAGCCAATGCAGCAAAAGTAGATGAAAAAGAAAGGCACCAGATCACCCATACCCCTTATCCACCAAAGTAAACCTGGTGCTAGTTCGTGTCTGGTACTAGTGCCGGGTTCAGAGCTGGTTCAATAGCGAACCTCCTAAGAACTGTCTTTGCTTTTCCACGGGCTAAAGAGTCACATCATTGTGTCACTGTATACATTCATGCACATCTCTATTTTTCCAGCAATGCTAGCAGCAAAAAAATGATAGCAGCAAGCACAACAACAACAAAAACAATGTCAAACTTCAACATGGCTTTGCAACTTCAACATGGTTTTCTCATTACTAGAAAGCATTTGAGCTGCCCATTTCATATTGAGTCCATTTTTGAAAGCTGGTGCTCACAAACTTTTAGTTGGTCGTGATAGTCCCGCCCTTAGCCCCTGTCATAAGCGGTTCTTTTTTCCGGCCCAACAAATGTTGGTGCTGCCAAGGAACCGGTTTTTCTGTCTGGGGACTGGTGCTTTGGCTGTCTGAAACTAGCTCCGGAACCACCTTGGTGGAAAAGGGGTAACAGCGCATCACAGCTGACCGTGATGGGGCCCAGCAGGCAAACAGCCCAAGGTCTCCAACACGGCCTCCAAACTCACCAGATCCCAATCTAATCAAACACCCTTCTATAGGATGTGTCGCACAGAAAATTCCAATCTTTTTAGGGTCCGTCCTGCAACCCACTGCACCCAAGAATCCCCTGCAATGAACTGGTGCCCAACACAGCACACCACCCTCCATTTTAATCAGTAATGCTCGAAGCTTCTTCAATGGATTTCCTACGAATCTACAGCACATGTCCATCAGAGAGAAAACATCTTTCAAGCATGTTTCTGATGTTAAACTCACCATGTTGTTCCAGAGACCCTTCGCCAACTCTTCATGTCCCTTTATGGTGAAGTGGAAACAGTCCGGAGTGAAGAAGCTCATGTCAATCTTCCCATTCTTAACAGGAAAAACAGCAGGATGAGACAACATCACATTACACACTGGTAGATTTTAAGTTAATTCAAAACAAACAAGCTGCTAACAAGCTAAACCCGTAGCACCCGTCATTGACTAGTTGATGATTGCCGTCTATATTTCCTGGTTGACTAGCAGCAGTTTTTACTTTTTTGGGGGGTTGTAACAATGCAGTTAAAGTCTTACAGGAAGTCTCGGAGGGTCTGCGTGTTTCAGGAACGGCTGAAGAACCACGGCGAAGTCAGTTTTAAAGAACCGGTCAGTATGCAGAAGCTGCTCCAGGGCTTTCTGAGAGAACAGTGCAAAAATCTGAGCGAGCACATGAAGTAATAACAATAATCTTGATTTACTGTGTATAAGCTGTTTGAGCTGAGTGAAGTGCTGGGTGATACTATTTCAGAATATCAGCTAGGGACACCATCAAGAACCTCACATTCCTACTGAAAGTCAGGGTTTGATTGTGCGTGATAATGTGTTGCCTTTTAAAACAGGAAGAGGAAATAGTTTTTTCGAGATCGGCCACACCCCAGACTCTTAGTGATCTGGCGAAATAGGGAGTTTAATGAGCCTCTTTTTAGCTGTGGAGGATTTCTTCACTTTATCCTGGAGCGTATCCATGGCAACGAGATGCAGTGCGTTTCTGGAGGAATACTTTTTATTCAAGGTCAATTGTAAGATACTGCATGTTCATCTTATAAACAAGCACACCTCTAGCATGCAGAAGGCAAGGGTTTGTACTGTTGTAGTTGATCTTCACACCTGGTACTGGAGGTTGACGTCCATCAGCTCTTTAAGTTCAGCAGAGTCTGAAGCCGGCTTCACCAGGCATGAGCAGAAGGACCTGAGGAAATTAGACCAGGTTTGTGTAGAAAGCATTTGTGTAGAAGTGAAAGTCAACAGTGAACAACTGAGAGAAGAACAATAAGGAACCAAAAACAGAAACTTGTGGAAGACTTTAACAGAACCTCTGGAGTAGACAGCCAGGCGTGGGCTTCTGCACCTCTCTTAATGTCCCCATGGGTAAAATCTGAACCACATTCACAATCATCCGAGGAACCTGAAGGTAAAGAAAGAAACCATGTAAAAGCAAATCCTGACGGCTCAGCTCACCAATGAGAGTCAACTTTTCCCGAACACTCGGTATAGAAAACATGTGCTTGTGCTTTGCGACGCTGTGAATACGATGGAGTTCACGAGCAGATGCTTCGGGTGAACTTCATTTGTGTTTGTTTTTACATATATAGAATGTTTTAATGCTTATTTGTCTACCTCACTCATCAGCATCTCCAGGGACGTGGCCATGTAGTGGATGAAGTTCTCCACTGAGTACAGAGACTGTAGAACAGAAAAACAGAAGAAGGTAAAGGACGTAGCGAGATGGACAATACGAGGTTACACGTGGAGCGTCTGGAACACTCGACCTTGTCCTTGCAGTAGTCGCAGATATCGTTCATGCCTATGAGAACCGTCAGCAGTTTCCAGTCCTCGTCGAAGTTAATCTCCTGGAGTTTAAACACAGAAAGTGAAATTTAACTCGTTTTGCGATAAAACACAGACTTAGGAGCATTAGACCTTTTAACCTTCTGACCTCAAGCATCTTCAGGGTGTCGATCAAACGTCGAGCTTGTTCGGGGAGATTACTTACACACACACACACACACACACACACATACACACACACACACAGTCTGTTATTAAGCTTCACTCCTGTGAAACTTCTTAGAAGGTCTTGTTCTGCACGCTGATACCTACAAGGTGTTGTGTCCTGTCACAGCCAGATTCAAACCCGTATCACTGAGTGGAGCCGGGGTTCCGTGCACGGTTCTGCTCCGAGCCGGACCCACAAGATTGGGGTTAAAGAGCTTGAGGATGTCTGAAACACACACACACACACACACACACACACACACATGGTGTAAGAATTCCAACGGTGACATTTCTTAAGGTAGAAAACAAATAATAAATAAATAACGCAGGTACTGTAGAACCCTGATCTTCATATTTCGCTATGGCAAATAGCGGCAAAATATAGGCAAATTTAACAGTAACCCGGACAGAACCCTGCGATCCTGATGTTCGGTTCTGTCGCTATGCTGTTCGGGCCACGATGAACTTCTCATGTGGAAGGTTCTGGAAGAAGCTCGGAGTGATTCTTCTTGAAGTGTGAATGTTGTTGGAAATTGTTCCGTGTGTAAGAAATGCTAAAAGAAGCTTCAGTAGGACTTACTGGCGAGGGTTATGACGTTCTGGAAGGTTCCGTAGCCGCCGATGCTGCGTGAGGTTTTACAGACAGAGACGTCAGAGCATTAGACCAGAGAGGACTCGCTTTGTTTTAAATGCAGCGTTTGTGTGTTTTTTTAAGTAATGTATAAATACAGAGGATGTTTAGGAATGAGTGCAAAAGTTTGTACACCCTCAGCTTTAAATCCTAAACACAGTGGGTACTGTTTTTTTTTTTTTTTTCAATAATAATAGAAATGTATGTTCATATAGCATTAGTGGTTTGCCACTTAATACAATTGGCGTTCGAGTCAAACCGGGACTTGTGATGGAATTTCTGGAGAATGTTATTCTGTGCAATCAAAAGTCCCGGTTTGACTTGAACGCCCCTTGTATTATAAAAAATTCATTAAAAAAAAAATCAGAATTACTTTAGTTTTATTTTTTTGTATAATTATTTTTTTTAATATCTCTGCCAATACCGAGGGGGTGTAAACTTTTGCACTGTAATAGGGTGTAGTGAGTGTGATCTGAGCACCTCCAGGAGACGTGTCGGAACTCGATGGGGATTCCCAGTACGGTAGTGGCGTTCGCCCCGATAGCAGTCTGTAACAACACACACACACACACACACACACACACACACACACTCCTGATTGGTCAAACATTTTACAGTAATAGTGTTTGATTACTGATGGAGAGGCCACGCCCACTTCACCCCCTGCTGTGTGTTTACTGACCGTCAGAGAATCTCCCAGAGCTGCAATCACCTTAATGTCGGCTGCCTTCACCTCTTCAACTGGAACACACACACACACACACACACACACACACACACACACACATACACACACACAGGAGCAGGAAAATAATACAACCTGAATAAAATCCTAAGAGCATGAGATACTGTTCTCCTGAAGATGATGAACACATCAGTAATAAGACTCCGGGGGTCACACTGGTACCTGAGGTGGGGACGGAGGCTGAGGGTCTCGTATCAGGACAGAGGAACGGCGCATGCTTAAAGCTCACCGGTCTGCTCTTCTCAGGATGTTCCTGTAACACCAAACACACACACACACTCACGTCACATCTAATACACGAGGTGTCGATTAGTTTTCAATAGCAGCAGCGCTCACGCGGTCGTCCACTCGGCTCTAATACATTATCGTTTCCATGGCAACATGGATGTGGACAGGAGAAAAGAGAAAAGAGAAAAGCTGTACACTGATGAATGAAATAGTCAAGAAATAAGTGGATGGATGAAAGGAAAGAGTTAAAAGGTTCATTAACAGATAAGAAAATGAATTATAACTCATCTTCTATACCGCTTTATCCTGTATTCAGGGTCACAGGGATGGAGCCTATAACCGGAGGCTTAGGGCACGGTACACCCTGGACAGGGTGCCAATCCATCGCAGGACACACACACACTACGGGTAATTCGGGAACGCCAATCAGCCTAATCTGCATATCTTTGGACTGTGGGAGGAAACCGGAGTACCCGGAGGAAACCCACCAAGCACAGGGAGAACATGCAAACCCCATGCACACAGAGACGGGAATCGAACCCGGCTGGGAATCGAACCCAGACCCTTTAGGTGCAAGGCGACAGTGCTAACCACTACACCACCGTGCCGCCTAGAAATAATTTATTTTCATTGTAAAAGAACAGATAAAACAAAGTGTTGTGTAAAGCGGTGTGTGTTGATGTAACACGTGTATGGAAGGAGTCTCCAGTGTCAGAGTGGAAGTGAAGCTGTAACTTTCAGATTAATGACAGGAGTTTAGGCGTCTTTGTAGGTTCTCTGTCTTAATGTTATGAGGGAGAGAAACAAAGATCAAAGGACAGCAATATAACACTGATCTATATTAAATATTTTCATAGAAATAGATTTAATCATAGTTTTAATCTTGTAATTGTTACGGTTACAGGAACTCCGGTGAGACGCCGGTGATGTACAGAACAGACCTTCCTCATGGCGTCCTCGCTGTAATAACCGAGTCCTTCTTCATATTCCCGCCTCCATTCATCTCCTTAATCACGTTCCCATAACAGGAAAGAGAAATCAATCAGCGACCTGTGACCTTCGACCCCAAGACTACAATCTTCACATCAGGATCCTCGGTTCAGGTCTGATGTTGCTCTCCGCTTATGCTGCTTCTAGAACTTACCTCTGACACAACCGGAGGTGAGCAGGCACGTTGCCACGGCGATCCAAAGCCCCTGCATGATGGTGTGTGTGTGTGTGTGTGTGTGTGTGTGAGAGAGATCTGGACAATGGCTAAAGCACATGGTCAGAGCAGGTGACTATACCAGGGCCCCTTTTAGCTCAGGAAACATCTGAGAGACAAAGCGTGCACACACACACACACGGAGCGGGTGTGGTCATATGACATGACACTGCATAAAGGTTAAAAACTAGCATCATCAGAAACATCTCCCAAGAATAAGAAAGTCAGGATGCAGCACACACACACACACACACACACACACACCATTAAAGCTACAGCAATCAGACTTAATGAAGACGTTTAAAGGTTAATTAAAACATAATGGTACATGAGAGAATTAATTATCTTCATTAAAAAGGTCATGCAGTGTAGTATGTTTATAGAATTGAAATATTGTGAAAAGATTTTTTTCCATTTAAAAAGTGAAACTAATATATTTTAGATTCGTTAGTTGACCCGTGAAACATTTCACGCCTTTTTTTTGTAGTTTTAATTTCATAGATTATGCGTTACAGCTGATAAAAAAATCCGTATCAAAATATTCGACTATTCCCATGAGTAACGTTATGTTCTTGTAACGCACTCTGTACCCGGTCAGGACTTCTTTATCTCCTTTTAAAGAATTACTGCAGCAGTGCGACATGGAGGACATCAGCCTGTGGCACATTATTGAAGACCCGGCCACTAAGCGTCTCAGAGTAGGAAATCACTCCTAAGTGGCCGAAAATTCTCAGTGATGCCAATTTGGTCCTACTTTTAGGAGTAAAATAAGAAATCACTCCTATCTTCACCAAAATGTAGGACATCTCTGGAGGTGGTAAGGAGTAAAGAAATGACGCTCAGGGAGAGACGCACGCGGAAGAGAGACGTTTTAGTATCACTGAGTGACACAAGGGTGGTGAAGTGGTTAGCACTGTCGCCTTACACCTTCAGGGTCCGGGTTCGATTCCCGGCTCTGTGTGAATGGAGTTTGTATGTTCTCCCCGTGCTTGGTGGGTTCCCTCTTGGTACTCCGGTTTCCTCTCACTGTCCAAAGATATGCAGGTTAGGCTTATTGACGATCCCAAATTACCTGTACCCGCTGGGCAACAGTCCAGTTCTTTTCCTCCTTAGCCCCAGGTACGACATCTCCAACATTGTCTCTGTTTCAGGAGTGGTTGGAGACGATGAACGCAACAGTTGTAGCCCATTTCCTGAAGACGTCCGTGTGTGTGTATGTGGTGACTCTTGATGCGCCGACTCCAGTCTCACTCCACTGCTTGTGAAGATCTCCAAAGTTCTTCAATCAGCTTTGTTTGATTATGTTCTTAATGCTGCCGTCATCCCTGTTGCTTGTACACATTTTACAGTCAACTTTCCATGGATATACTTCAATATAGTGATGACCTACTACGGCTTTGCTTCCTTGTGGATGATCGTCTTCTGGACAACTCTTAAGTCAGAAGTCTTCCCCATGCGTGTACTGAACTAGACAGATGTACAAAGTATTTATACTGTATGAATAGGAGTTTACTCAAACTCTACATGAAATATTCTAATATTTTGAGATACAGATGCACTGTATATAATCTCACATTCCACGTTATGTGTGTGTGTGTGTGTAGGGGGGGTGGAGGTTTAAGCCAGAGGTGCTGATTGGTCAGTTGTAAAGCACTTTATGACTTTGCACGAGCGCGGGTCACTGAGACCTCGTGGCCGCAGGCTTGGTGGCGATCGGCCCCAGAGTTGCTGAGTTCTGGCCATTCAAATTCAGGACCTCCCGCCGGCCGAGAGGAGTGCCTATGGCTCGGCAAAAACATTTTTATCCCAGCGTAAATGGCTGTTTCGGAGGTATAAGCTGGGGTGGATCCTCTAGGGGGCTGCGGGCGGAGGCCTAAAATGGCCAAGGAGAGTCTAGAGTCGACCAAAATCGATTTCCTCCAGGCAGATTTGGTCTGTCCCGAGTCCGAGTAAGAATTTTCTATCGGAACACAAGACCCACCAGGGGCATAGACACCCGCCGGCCCGAACACAACACGCTCCTGGACGCCCCTCTACTCCCGACGGGGGTCCATACACCAGACTTACAGGCCAGGTCTAAACTCAAAAATGCGCCTGGAGGGAAATCAGTTTGGACCGACCCTAGACGCTCTCCTTAACCAGCGTCGTGATCTTTTAACTTAGCGGCAACAAGAATTCACAAACACAATGTTCACCTCACACACACACACACACACACACACACACACACACACTCGGTAATGATCATCTTGCCTGTTTATTTTGTGAAACAAATAGAGATTTTCTGCTCTCTGTAATAACCATACACACACACACACACACACACACACTTTACTCGTCCTCCTCATTAATCATCATAATATAAATCTGTCATTTTGTAGGTGTGTGTGTGTGTGTGTGTGTGTGTGTTTTAAATGTGAAATGTAAAATATTTTGCCTTTGTAATTAAAGAACAAGGCACAGGACAGCAACAATGTAACATTCTTAAAGAGAAAGAAAGAAAAAAAAAAGCTGAGGCCACGCCCCCCATCCAGATCAAGGGTCCAGTTCTCACTCCTCATTTGCATATCCACTGTGATTGGTCCATAGTGTCGAGTGACATCACAAAGTGGGTGATGGAGAAACATCTGTCTAATAATTTAAACCTTATAAATGAACTCCACTCTGACTAACACACACACACACACACACACACACACACACACACACACACACACACACACACACAGAAAAGCATGCTAATGTTTTTTTTTTCTCCCACTGTTGTGACGTTTAATGATTTCCAGTGTGATTCAGGTCTCATTTAGGAAAACAAACAAACAAAAAGATAAACAGAATGAGACGGGGTTCTCGTCCTCGGTGTCCAGAAGTACCGAACTTCACCCCTGAGGGACGAGCGAATGAAGTCTTTGTCTGCTGCACCCTGAGCCGTACACACTCTAGAACCAAGTCCCAGTTCTCGAAGCGCATGGTGTGTGTGTGTGTGTGTGTGTGTGTGTGTGTGTGTGTGTGTGTGTGTGTGTGTGTGTGTGTGTGTGTGTGGTGG
>JAQMYG010000020.1:18918899-18942605 GCA_030014215.1 Clariallabes teugelsi
AGACAGAAGGAGACAGAGAGAGACAGATAGACAGAAGGAGACAGAGAGAGACAGATAGACAGAAGGAGACAGAGAGAGACAGATAGACAGAAGGAGACAGAGAGACAGACAGAGAGACAGACAGAGAGACAGACATATAGAGGGACAGAGAGACAGAGGGACAGGAGACAGAGAGACAGATAGACAGAAGGAGATAGAGAGACAGACACAGAGAGACAGAATGAGACAGAGAGACAGACACAGAGGGACAGACAGAGGGACAGACAGTCTCTCTCTGTACGGTTCCAGAGTCTATAGACTGTAGTGTAATATACGGTAACAGACTGTAGTGGTTTCCATGGTAACGGTGAGTCTCTCTCTCTACACTCACTCTCTCCTCTGGCTCCTCCTGCTGGTGCTGTTCAGGAGCCGCAGTGTGTGCTGGTACTGTTCCTCCATCTCCTCCGCCAGCCTCCTCTGCTCCGCCTGCTCCTCCGCTGAGGACACACACACACACACACACACACACACACACACACACAGAATAAGTAATGATACTCCCTCACACACACACACACACACACACACACAGGATTAGTAATGATACTCTCACACACGCACACACACACACACACACACACTCCTGAACTGAAGGAGATCTCACTTTCACAGAAGCCCCACTTCTTGTCGTGCTCGTAGTCGTAGGTGGTGGAGCACCAGAGCCGCCCGTCGCCCCTCCCCTCTGTGGTGCAGTCTGAGTACTCCTTCTCCAAAAACAGGAAGGGGAACACGCAGGGCTCGCCGGAGGCTGTGCCACCCATCACCACGGGAACTGTACACACACACACACACACACACACACACACACACACACACACACACACCAATCAGAGGCACACACGTTACTACACATCACCAATCCACAAACCAATCTCGCTCACACACACACACACACACACACACACACACACACACACACACACACACGCATGAGTGAGTCTCACTCTCAGAAGTGTTTCACACAGAAATGAATATACACACACATAAAAAAAAATTACTCAGACCTAAGTGCAAAAGTTTGCACACCCCCACCAATTATAGCGAAATGATACAGTATTAACTACAGTCAGTTTGGGGGTTTTAAAAAATAACAAAAAAAGGTGACCATCCTGCAGGAGAATGATTCAGGTTCGCCCCGCCCCCTCCCCCCAGCTCACCCTCTCTGGGCTTGGCGTCTGCAGGAGGAGGTTGGCTTGGAAGCTCCTCCTTTTGGATCTCCTCCTCCTCGGGTTCTCTCCCCTCTCCTCTGTCTCTCCCGTTCTGCCGCTCGAGCTCGGCCCTCATCTGGGCCGCTTCCTCAGGGGTGATGAAGTGTCCTACCACGGGCGTCTCTTCCTCCTCATCCTGTCAATATCGTGTGAAGGAGGGAGAGAGAGAGACAACGAGATGAGACGTGAACCTTTACCCTGGTGTGTGTTACTAATTCACAGACACGGTGCATGTCTACAGACTGAGGTCTAGGAGCACCGACATCACCTCGTCATAAAAGCTATAGGAATGAAATAGAAATCAGAGCGACGCACAAATACTAAATCCAGTGGGAGTGGAAGCTCGGGGGGTTAAAGCACAGAGTTAATGATCGGAAGGTCAGCGGTTCGAGGCCGAAGCTCCGCACGGCTGAGAAGAAAGAATTTCACTGTTCAGTAATGAACGTTTTACGAGGCGGCATGGCCATGCCGGTTGTCTTCACTATGCAGTAATGTCCTTCTTAAAGCTGCGGGAACGTTAACGATAATGCAGCAGCAGCGCCACCTGCAGCACAGGAGGACTCGTACGCACACCGATTGACCATAAATGTTAACACTGACACCAAAGATATTACACGACGACCTTGTGTAACGCGTTTAAGGATTTCAGGACAGCTTTGTCTTTTCCTGACGCGTACCTGAGAGGGACTGGTCTCCTGGACGTCCTGGTCCACTTCTGCAAAAGACACATTATTCAAATGATTTATTATAATAAAAATGTTAAAGCAAATAGTGATGAATATAAAGCTCCAGAGGAGGTGTGTGTGTGTGTGTGTGTGTGTGTGTTGTTCCTCACCAGCTGTCAGTGTGAGGTTGAGGATGGAGAAGAGCAGCAGGAGGAAGCAGATCCTCTTCAGTGTGAAACTCATCCTGTCTTTAACACTCAACTCACTAGAACATCATCAGCTCAGCCAAACACACACACTCTCACACACACACCTCGCTAATTAGCTAACACGACTGTAATCCAGGTGTAAGAACAATAAGTAAAGTCTGTCTGTATCCATAACAACACACAGCTAGCAAAACAGGATTAGCATGCTAGCTAAACATTACGCGGTGAAATTAGCCGTAGCCGCACTCACGTCCTCTTACTGATACGAAACACTAACCTGACATAAATGACTAATAATTATTACTATTACTCTGGTAATTACTCCTCACACACTCTCACGGTGTAGTTTATCTCGAAACCCAGTCCAAGGTATAAACTGCCGAACTGGTCATTTGCCTACAGCTCAGACCATCGGCTTTATCTCCACCCGTATTCCGGGAAACCCTGCGACTATTGGCTGTCCGCGGATAGACGGAGGCACCCGACCAATCAGAGAGCAGAACCTCGATAAGTCTAACCAATCCGAACTCAAGAGGCGGGATCAGCCCGAATGCGGTTAGGGGATAAACGACTTGAGAGATCACTTCCTGGTTTGTCGCTCGACCAATCGCGAAGTGCAACGACATAGAAGGCAGCCAATAGGAGACGCTCACGAGGACATGGCCGTCCAATCGGAAGCGCACACACGTTCTTGTGACGTGCACGACAGCTGGTGTAAACAAATCCGCTCCCTCAGGGCATTCAGTGTGATCCTGAGGGACATAAACAGATCTGATTACACATTTTAGTACATTACATAAGATTTCTATCTATCTATCTATCTATCTATCTATCTATCTATCGTTAATGTTAAAAAAAAAAAAATACATTGTTGCCAAAGCAACTGTATATGGTAGATTACATTGTAAATAACATTAAAAACATTAAATATGAAAGACAAACATAGTGGGTCAACAAAAATAACAACATGAAACAAAAATAAATCAATATTAACTACAACAACAAGAAGTTAACTAAACAGTAGAGATGTTAATATCTCTCTCTCTCTCTCTCTCTCTCTCAGGATTAGCCTTAATATGAGAAAAAAAATTCTTATAATACCTTATAACAGACAGTAACAGCACTGTGTTGTGTAACTCTATGTATGAGTGGGCGTGTCCCAGGTGTTGTCCAGTGGTTAATGACACTAACTGTGTGTCTCAGCGTGGGTGAGAGTGGGTCTGTACGGTCCGCAGTACTGAGGAGAGAGCAGCTGTCTGACAAAATCCACATTCACACCCAGTCACAGAAGCACTTTCAGTAAGAACACACATCTGATAACATTATGTTGTCCTAAACAACACGCCGTCTCTGCACTAATCACTTCTAAGTCGTTCTGAATCACCCGTGTGTTGTTTTATTTACATCTACAAAGCTAATTATCGTCTAACACAAGGCTGAATCCGAAATCCCTCTCTAACCCCTGATCAAGGGCACTACTTGGTGTGTGGAACAAGGGATTGTACACCCTACACCCAAACCAGGAGCCTGGAAGCTAACAGAGCTGATATTCTAAAGTGGAATAAGTGGAAATATAAAGTACCTCTCCTATGTTTCTCAGGACTGTCCACCACCTCCATGCTTTACTTTACTCACCTTTTGGCTGTCGGTCACCAGCTCCGCCTGTTGCGGTTAGTTAGCTCCAGATATGTGTTGGTGGAGCAAAATAAATGATGAAATAAAAAATACAAATCATACTTTATTGATAATAAATTCCTTTTGTAGAACTTTTGTATGAACAACATTGAGGGTGATTTTGCTTAAATATATCTCTAACAAAGTCTTTATTGTCTCCCAATTAGAGTAATGTTTTAAAGGCGCATATTTTTTCCATATTGTTTGCAGATGTTTTGGCTGTTAAATGTGTTTTGCACATCTGCAGTTGTATAGTGTGTCTAAAATGCATCTCAAACTGAGAATGAAATCAATTTCGGTGTGTCATGTGGACATCATCATACTGTGGATCATACTGAAGTATTTTTGGTACTTTTTTTACATCGATGGATGGGTAGGGGTGCCAATACTTTCCACACTTGCACAATTGAGCTGTTCGGCAAAGACAAGCCTGAGGGTGTCTTTCCTCAACTGTTTATTCAATAGTGAAATACATCATGAAAAATAGTTCAGGTTTATATCATCTATATATTCAGGAAGAAGATGATTCTAAACTTGAACCACTGAACCATTCAGTGATCACAACACTCACATGTACATATCCACAAATCAAATCACACTGCTGGTAGAAAATAAAAGTGAAATTGTTGTAAAATTCTTTTTTTTTCATCTGTTAAAACTAGGCACAGATTCTGAACGGAAACAAAAAGTTTAAATCTGGTGTTCTGAAGTTAGTGATTTGTCTCTCTAGGAAGTATTTCATTAACTAATGAAACATACTGTATACCTTGTTAACTTTTTACTAACTAAAAACACAGACTTTGATGCCTTTGATCTGAAATTCTTCATCTTTTTAAGATTATTCCATTTATAGTAAAAGTGCAATAAATGATATGGTGACATTTACTGTAAGATATATTCTGTCTAACTTTGCAGTTTTTTTTAACATCACAGGTTGTGTCTTTTGTTTAATAAAATTTTATTTTTATTTATTCTATGGTGTAAGTGGAATAAAACACTTATAAGACCCTGATTAACTTCAGTTGGTAACAGTGACTCCTCTTCATCGCTGGTCATTGCAGTACAACATTTCTTATTTATTGTACACTGTCTTGGCAAAAAAAAAAAAAAGTCACACACTCTAATCAATCATATATTCACCTTTAGCTATGATTGCAGCACACAATATGGTGGTCAGTTCATTTGTGAAAATGATTCCTCATGCTCCCAGAACCATTGTTTGCGGGAATGAAAACCTCCAAAGATGGAGGTGGACACTATGCATGATGGTGCATCACTTCATGAGCTTCCCTTCTTACCCTGACACGCCCATCACTCTGGAATAGGATCAGTCTGGACTCATCAGGTCACATGATCTTTTCCCATCGCTCCAAAGTCCAATCCTTATCTTCCCTAGCAAACTGAAGTCTTTTTCTTTCTACCACATTTTTGATGGTTCAGCACTTATCCTTTCATGTTTTGTTAATGAGTTAAAGGATTCTTAACTCAGTTCCAGAAATTTTAAATCTCCTTGTTTGTTTTCTTAGCTTGATTTAGCCCAATAAATTGACCCTTGGTGATTTATTTTTTTTTTGGCCAGGTAGTGTACAAACATGCCTATGCTCGTGATGTTGTCACTCCAGTCATCACAGCATCACTATACTTTGGAAAATAAATTGGAAAACTCAATGTGTCTCAACAGATCCGAGCTCCGTAACCGAACGTCTGTTTAATGGCATCAAAGTAATATCTCTTCCATCCCTCCTTCATTCTCTCCTCCTCTGTGCTGGGCACGCCCTTAGCTTCCACTGACAGTACGGTCTCACTGCCTCGGTCTGTAAAGTCCAGCGTGATTGTCGAGAAGTGTCCTGAAAAAGAAAGGATTGCTGTTTAAAAACTAAAAGAAAATGTTTTAATTAACCATGAAACAGGACGCGGTTCATTATGGTTCTATTGCTGTTTGCAAAAGTTTGTGACCACATGCTCTTTGTATGTGGAGAAGGTTAGAATGAACATGTTTAATTTTAATGTTTTAATTCTTTGAATTACAAGTAAAAAATTACAAGTAAAAAAAAAAGTGGTTCAATCCACCAAAAAAAGGACGAATCCAAAATTTAATCTAAAATCTACAGACATTTTTTGCCATGTGAATCTCTTTCATCTACATTATTGGCTCTAAGTAAGCTTTTTATGTAATCTTTTAAAGTTAATTCAATTAAACATTGACATTTCTATCTCAGTCTTTTGAACCATGAACACTAAACTGGTACAGGGTGTACAAACTTTGCATTCAGTTGTACAGTTGTAGAGTTTTACTTTTTCTTACCTGCAGGCCAGGATGAAAACCTCCATCTCATGACGATTTTCTGATTTGGAACCTGTGAGGTAGAAGGGTGAGGTAAAATCTGAATGTAAAGTCTGAATGTAAAGTCTGGAGGAAATATGTCAGGTAAATGTGTGAGGTAAAAAACTGCAAGGAAAAATTGTTGGGTAAAAGTATGAGGTAAAAGTGTCAGTAAATGTGTATAATAAATGGGTGAGGTAAAAATGTCTTATAAATGGTATGGAACAGTCTGAGGTAAATGTGTCAATTAAAAGTCTGAAATAAAATTACATGGTAAACATGTGAAGAGGTAAAGCTGGGTTAAAATTATAAGGTCAACTTCTGAGGCTAAAGTGTGGGGTAAAATTTTGAGGTAAACATGTAAAAAAAAAAAAAAAAAAAGAAGTCTGAGGTAAAGATGTGGGGTAAAAGTGGCAGGTAAATATGTAAGATAATTGGGTGAGGTACAGGCTAATAAATGTAACATAAAAAAGTGGAACAGTCTAAGGTAAATGTGTCAATTAAAATAAAATGCGAAATGAAATGATAAGATAAAAGTCTGAGGTAAATGTTTGAGGTAAAAGTGTGAAGTAAAACTGTAAAGGTGTGAGAGAAAATTATAAAGATATAGTGTGAGGTAACAGTGTGAGGGACAATTTCAAGCTAAAAGCATGAGGTAAAGGTTTGAGGTAAAAGTTTGAAATTAAAATGTGCCAGTGAGGTGTTAATGATCATGACTTTTCAGTCCTCACCAGTTCGGCGAAGTGTCCGTGCACGTTTCCCTCCATCAGCCGGAACTGTCCTCCGCTCACTCCGTCCACACAGGCGGCGAGGTGCGTGAACGCCTGAACCATCTACAAATATTAAACAGAATCATTACCGTGTATGAGGTAACGCATCCTATTGCATATAAAATAGCAGTCGATCAGTGATATATTGTGATTTTGGTAAAAACTAAGGATAAATACCACGTACCACAATATTTTATAACCCAAACCTACTTGCCTCTGCCAGGAGGTTACAGCCTGGCTTTAGGTAGATCTTTAAACATAATAAAGAGGACACCTCCGCATGCAAAACAACCACAATACAGTAGAACACAGAATAAATTATTTGCAAATTATTTGAACACTTTCTTTAAATTAAACCAGAGGTCCACATGTACAGTCCTGGGGAAGACAGTGTTTTGCAGAAAAACTAACATGACTGTTAAATGCTTTTTATTCTTTTTTAAATAGAATTTAAATTAAATTAGACATTATCTCTGTTGTGTTTTTTCCCCTCGGGTTTCCTTGTTTGGGTTCTTGGGACTTTTATACTGACGGTGCCTGAACCACTACCTGCACCAGCTCTGAACTTCTAGTCAGACTCACACTGGTTTCAATCAGTTCTCGCCTATTTAATCTCTCGCTCTACTCCTAAACAGAATTTGCAAAGGAATTTCATGTTTATTGTTATACTGCCAAAGTGCCAAAACATGTAGTTCCTCAAACAACCACTAGGACCCACTGGCTCCAAAAGTGAGTCAATCCCCCATAGAGCCTCACGTTACCCCAAGGTTTTGGTCTCCATAGCTAGATTTCTCATTTATAATAACTGTATAGTGGGTGAATTTATGTGTAACTCATCAGTTAAAATTATTAAATTAAGCCATAACATTATGCATAATTAGGGGTGTGGCTTATTGAAGTGACAGCTGCATTGCAGGTGTCAAAACCGCTGGCTGTCTGCCATGCATTTTATTTATACTATTTTTGTTTTAATATTTAATAATTAATATTTTGTTTTAATATTTAATAATTAATATTTTGTTATAATATTTATAATAATATTTATATCTAAATAAATATTAAATATGTATATTTTTATCAAATGGTGTCAATAGCTGGAGCAAAATTATTATTATATAATTACATTAAATGTATTATTTTTATTATATAAAATGTAATTAATATGTTACGATATAATATCAGGCTGTACACGTGTCATAACAGACCATTCCCTCCTCCTCATCATTTAAGTGATAAATAAAATGTGTGACTTTTGGAGGACGAGTCTGACCTCCTGGTTGAGGAAGACTCTGTAAAGCTCCTCAGGTGAGGTGAGGAACGTCTCCTTCAGACTAAATGAGGCCGTGGAGATTTTCACACCAGATCCTGGTGATGTAGAGGCGGCAGATGAGCAGCTCTG
Organism: Clariallabes teugelsi; assembly: GCA_030014215.1. Taxonomy (NCBI): domain Eukaryota; kingdom Metazoa; phylum Chordata; class Actinopteri; order Siluriformes; family Clariidae; genus Clariallabes; species Clariallabes teugelsi. Next base: position 18,927,187 of record JAQMYG010000020.1, read on the forward strand.
AGGATGAAGAAGAGAAGATTAATTAAATTCATTTATTTCATGACACAAAACTTATACTATATACTTATATATAAATACAAAAAGCAGTGAGAGCGGACCGGGTTCTTTTTCTCCAGTTTGACGTTGGTCGGCTGCGTACTGACGGCCTCGGCTTTGGGCAGAATCATACCCTGAGAGAACTCTACAGAAACAAATCACATGCTTAAATTTATATACACACACACACACACACACACACACACACACACACACACACACACACACACACACACACACACACACAATCCTGAAAGTGAGATTTTGAGGTTTTTAAAATTAATTTCACCTTTTTTTAAATGTGTGACGTAGCCCTGTAGAGCCAGTTTCACCTCCTTCTCTCCCTCCTTCTTCATGAGGGCAGTTAGAGGTGTCAGGGGCTGGTCTTTACACGCCGTGATGCAAATCTGTACACGGGACAATAAATACGAGTTTAAGGTACCTGCCAGTGTACTATTGAGTATCAGATGAGTGAAAAAGTTTTCCATTCTGAGTCAAGCCACAACTTTTCCAGAGTCTGAGTCAAATAAAGACTTTTCCAGAGTCACAGTCTAAGTCAAGTCATGGCTTTTCCAGATTCTGAGTCAAATTTTTTCAGCATCTGATGCAAGTCACCACTTTTTCACTTTTTTTTTTTTTTTAAATAATTTTTTTGGATTTTTTCCAGATTTCCTCCCTACTATAGTCGTGTCCAATTCCTCCCGTCACTAGGGGGCTCCCACATTAAGGCTACCACTACCACTCAGCCGGGAGGGCCGAAGACTATCACGTGTTTCCACCGAACCGCGTGACGTCAGCCGACCGCATCTTTTCGATCTGCGATCTGCTTGCTCACGCACCATTAGGGGCGGAGTAACACACTCGGAGTAAAGCGCTATCCGCTCCTTCCGCGTGCGTGAGCTCACAGACGCCCCTGATTGGCTGTACAGCCGCGATTAATGTGGGAGCGCGAGTACCTCTCATCCCTCCGCCCTGAGAGAGCTCGGTCAATCAGCTCTCTCTGTGCCTCCAGCTGTGAGAGGAAAACAGCATCAACCGGGGTTCGAACCAGCGATCTCCGGATGATAGGGTGAGCGCTTTACCACTGCGCCACTCGGAGGCTATCACTTTTTCACTTTGATTCTGAGTCAAGTCAAATGTTTTTTAAGGTCTGACTTGAGTCACAAGTTTTCCACTTACAATCAGAATCATAACATTTGACAAACTGAGTCTGAGTCAATTCCCAAACTTTTTAATTGGAATCTTCATTAGGTCATAAATGTTCCACCGACAACTTGAATGAGAGTCTGAGTCAAGTCACAGGTTCACCACTGAGTCTGAACAATTAAGAAGATCTCCACTGAGACTGAGACATGAGTTTTTCCACTCAGAGTCTCATCGCTACATTTGTCCTGAGAGTCAGAAAGTATTAATGAGTTCTGAGCTTTGAAATCTGCTTCGAGTCATAAGATAGTTAATTACATCTGCAGTAAATGTACTCACATCCAGGTCATCCATGTCATTTTCATCTGACAGGTTCATCACTTCGACGTTCCCCTTATACTTAATCCCATTTTTTGCGGTTCCTAAAAGCAGAAGAAAAAGAACATGTAGATGGGAAGAACATGAAGAACATCTTCATAATTTGTTGAATAACGAATCCTGAGTGAAACAGCGTGAACATACCGGTCCATGAAGCTTTAATGGTCCACTCGTAGAAGAAGATGAGTTTGCCCTTGCGGTTGTTAATGGAGGCCTCGCCCTCGATCTCCTTCACGTCCGTGATCTGGCAGAAGCCGTCTTCATTTTCCACACGGACTCTGAGAAGGAGCTCGTTCAGAATGTCCTGGGACCAGGGTGTGACATCACGCTCCGTCCTGTAACGAAATGAATAAGCAAATCTGAAATCAGATCCAGAAGTATTGGCACCGTGCATGTAATTAAGCAGTAAATGCCTGTGGCTGTGTACACAGTGTGCAAGCTGTTGGCTCAGAAAGGCGGTGATTCATTTTCTATAAAAGCAATAGTACATATTCACAAGAAGTTTTTTTTATAAGCTGTTTCAGACTTTCTTCTGCTTCTTTTTTTAAGATTTAAGAGGCTTTAAGAATGAGAATTATGTGTTTATTCTTTGAAAGACGAGACGATGGTGAGGGAACGACCGTTTATAGCTGCTATAATGTTTATTTAGTATCGATGTGTTTCTTTAAAATCAGTTCTCATCAGTTGCTGTAGTATAAGAGAAAGACACCACCTGCAGACATGCTATTACAGGAAAATAATCAATTTTAAAATTCATCACACCTCTTCATCACACAACCCGGTCACTCAGTATTTAACTCCAACAGCACAGACTGAACCTAAAGTCTTTTTATTATTCATACCGGCACTCTGCTCACTCTTACACCATGATTATAAAGTTAAATACACCATAAACAGCTTATCTACATTAAACACGGATCTGAATGGACACCGAGTTCTCCTGATCTCGTGCTCAGCACATCGACTCTCTGACCATCTGCTGCTCCAGTCTCCACATGACACACGGGTTTCTATTAATGGCCTTCAGGAACAGAGGAACGGAATTCCAGAGGCTTCTCGCTAACGCTGGAGTTAGCACTGGAGCTAACGCTGGAGCTAACGCCGGAGCTAACGCTGGAAGAGACCAGCGCAAACACTCTACGCATGTTTATTAGAACTAATAAATGTGATAATGTGTAATAATGTGATTATAGTGCATTAATCTGAGAACTCTAATAATGTTTAGCAGTAACTTCATTAATTCAGCTAATAAAGTGGTTTATACTGTAGTTTAAACAACAAACCTAATATACACCCTGAAGATTATCTCCGATTTATAATCTCACTTCAAAGACTTTTTGAGAAGTTTAAACTTAATCATTAATTTATTATACATTAGTTAAAAATGTTATTAATCAACTAGTTACACATATATAAAATAACTTACATTCATGCACTTTTTAAAATAAACTTTCAACAATTGATCATTTTATTCAACATTTTATCTGCTTAATATATATTTGCTTTCTCATTTATTATAATAAATCTTTATAATCACCTCAGGTTAGTAACAATAACCATGGAATGAACATTAAAGCTGAATTTAAAGCTGAACCAGGTTTAAGGTTTTCAAGGTCTGAGTTTTATTTTTATATTTATATATTAAAACAATGTTGTTTCAAGTAGTCTAAAATCATATTAATGAATAAACTATGAAACAAGTTTTATAAGGATTAAAGGTTTATAGTTTACAGTTTTCTGGTGTAACTGAGTCGAAAGTTAGTTTCCTTATAAACATTCAAATAAACTACATGCAGTTAAGAGACAATTTAGATATTTTATTAAAAACAAACAAATAAACCAACAAGCATGCACATTGCTGAATAGTTAGTACTGTTTATCAGCAGGCTGTTTTTACATTCACACACACACACACACACACACACACACACACACACACACACACACACACACACTTTCACCACAAACTAAAACCCACACAGTTAAAAAGCGAGCTGATTATAAATGAACTCCAGGTGTTTATAGTATCTGCTCTTGTGCTAAAACCTCGACGTTAAACCCCACCAGTGCCAGTTGTTAACGTTGGTGGCGTCGGCTCTTTCCTCCACGATCCAGCGCGGGTCTCCTTGTCCCCACTTGGCCATGTCTCTGTGTGTCTCTGTGTGTCTCTGTGTGTCTCTCCTCCCTCAGCAGACTCGCTTCACCCCTTCAGCGCAGCAGCTGTGACACACCGAGATATTTCAGCCTCGAATCAGCACTGAAGCTCTTCACCACCAAACAAAACACTTTATACAGCAGAAGAGTTCAGACGTTAAACCTGTAAATTAGCAGAGGACACACAGAGAAACGTGTAAATACGAGTTGTTAATCGGCTCTTGTTTCTGTACGACCGGCTCAGTCCGAGCTTCACCTCAGGTATTTATGGTCCTGAGGGCAGAAAGTACCAGAAAGTTATTAATATCATCATCAGTGTGGAGGTTAAACACTCAGTTAACTGAACAGAAATAGATCAACTACCAAAGATACTAAAGTATGAACAATTTCTAAGCTAATAATTAACAAATAATAATAAATCTGTTATAGTTTTATACGCTATCTTCACTACACCAACAAACATCATTAAACATCTTTAACCTGGATTTAGTTTTTATCAATTAATATAGACGTACCAGACTTTAAACCTTGTTTTGAACATAATCATATAAATCCACTTTTACTATTGCAGTAAAATAAAGTTAAGGTTGTTTGGTCTTGTGTTCTAATTAACGACTTCAAGAAGATTCAATGATATCGATATTAATCGAACAGTTTTAAAATGTTTATTTAGTCTTTGTTTTAGTCAAATGAATAAAGATTAACATTAATTTAGATTGCTATAGCGACTGGACGATCAACACAATCAGACTTAAAAATGTTATTATTGATTTGATGATGTTTTCTGTGACGTTTATGGAAGGAGTCTCCAGTGTCAGCACTTTGTAACTTTTTGGATGCGAAGCTATAACTTGTCTTCAAGGAGTTTATGACGTGTATCGGTCAGGTCCCAAAAGCTGTTTACCTTCTTCACACAAGTTATTATTTAACTCGTAAGTGTTTAGTCCAACTAGGGTCTGGTGGAGGCCAATGGTGACCATTATATTTATTCTCATTCCACTGTGGGAGAGAACCAGAGGCCCCAGAGGAAACCCCCCAAGAACAGGGAGAACACTGTGCAGAACCCCATGCACACAGACCCCAAGGTGGGAATCAAACCCAGAGCCTAGGGGTGCAAAACTATTTGTCCAAACCTACAGTGAGATTGTATTCAAATATATACAGTATACTTCAGTATGGAGTCGATCCCCCTTCTGCAGCTCTATCAGCTCTACTCAGAAGGCCCATCACAAGATGTTGGAGTGTTTCTGTGTGCATTCGTGTCCATTCATTCTGGAGAGCGTTTATGAGGTCACAATCTCCGCTCCAGTTCATCACAGAGGTGCTTTAAAGTAAATGTAATCATCGGTGTGGTGTGTATGTGGAATACTCTTAGTGTAATATTTCACTATAATCACACCTGAGTGTTTTATTAAAGTAATGTGATAAAGAAACACATCAGTCTTCTGTACATCCAACACAGCATGACGTCACACACACTGAATAAACATGTCTGTAGGTGTACAGGGGGTCCAGCAGGTGGCGCTGTGTGAGCTAATATAAAAATACACCTCCATAATGTTACAATAAAAATGTATTTTAAATCATTCTGACTGTTATTTGTTTTTTTTTCTTCTCATCAGCGGTCTTTAATACACCTGACTGGAAGTGACAGCTTTAAAGAAACGTCTGATTCTCATTGAAAGAAGCCGAATTGTCAGTCAGTCTGTGAGTGAGTGGGTGAGTGAGTGAGTGGGTGGGTGAGTGAGTGGATGATTGAGTGAGTGGGTGGGTGGGTGAGTGAGTGGGTGAGTGAATGGATGATTGAGTGAGTGGGTGAGTGAGTGAGTGAGTGGACTCTCTGAGAGACAAACATCTAGGAATCTTGAAATCCCCCTTAATAATTCAGTTGAGGGAAAATGAGATCTGTTCAGACGTAAACGACGCTCTCAGTCTACTGTACGTCTGGGAAAAGTCTTAATCATGTTAATCAAAGTGCTAAAACTAACAAATTTGGTGCAGACTTTTGGCCAACAAATAAATAAATAAATAAACAAAAGGTGTCTACTCAGCTCTAAATAAGAATACAGATAATTCAGCTGATCCGAATGCTGATATTTCAAGCATTGAAGCTTGGAGTGAGGTGAGGACTGTATGGGAGACGTGGCAATACTGTAACTCCCAGCCGACTTCGAGTCTTTCTTTTAAGTAATACTGCGGACCTTCTCTTGCTCCTGTCCTGCTCTGTTAGCTTGTATTTAAAGTCTTTTTGTGATATTTGCTGAAAGGTTTGGTTTATATCTTTAACTCGTTCATACGACTCACTTCCTCACCATCCTCGGTGTCGTTTGTCCAGGTTGAGTAAAAACAAAAAAATAGAATTTCTGCGTTGATTTTAATCATACATTACATATACACTGGGTGCCAATAATTCTGAACCGTATCTATTCCATGACTACATGGTTGTGTATATCCAGTGCAAGTGTGTAAGTCTGGACCTGTAAGAAAAACAAAATTTATTTCAAAATTATAAATAAGAGCAAAGTGTTAAACTGACACATCAGACTTCAACAACACTGATGATGTTTCCTCCTTTGTAGGAGTTTTAAAAACAAAAGAGCACAAACACTGATGTAAGTTTGTAAATATGTGTTTATTTGTTCCACACTGATCTGCTACAGCAGTATTGCATAGAGCACAACTGATGGCGAACACACGCAGCGTTGGTATTTACAGGACAGAGGGAGCTACGACTCGGGCTTCGGTCCTTCAGGTGAAAAACACAGTCGTGTCAGGTTCTGCGTACTCGTCTCACACAGTGCTCTGTCCGAGTGTGTGTTCATTCATATTGCACTTGGGACAGAAGTTTACAATTATATCAGGATATTTCACAAAAAACAAAAAAACACATCCGAGGTTTAAATACAATCCTTAAAGCTTAAAGTCGCGGCTCTCGGATGAAGGTTTTCTGATTTCATGCTGTGTTTAAAGGAAGGAGTGACGTAAAGGCAGTTTCATATCCGAGCTGCGTACGTCCAGGAGTACGATGAGCTCGCACTTCAGGTCTCGATCCTAAACATCACATACACACGTATACATGGGACTTTAAACACAGGTGTAAAACTCCAAACGCGTTTATAAAGAGTAAGGCTTCAGACATGACGTGTTCTCTTCCACTTTCAGGTTCATTGTGAGATCAGTGTGAAAAAACAGCTGCCAGATTAACCGCCCGCGCCGAGGACGGGGATCTGAATAAAATACACTCTTCATACAAATACTTATCATCATATATATCTCTTTCTATATATATAAAACTCTGTATACTCTTCATTCATGAAATATTTACACAAACTGTTGTAATTATTACTTAAAAGTTGAAAAGCTAAAGTGAAAAAGTTCCACGCGACAGAATGACAACGATGAGGAAAACATTCACTTTTAAATAAAAAGCAATAAATTAAATTCACTCTGTATTTCTTTTCTTTTTGTTTGTTTTTTTAAACAGAGAGAAATAGAAAGAAATATTTACAAAATGTTTACATCCTAAAAACAAATAATAATAATAATTTTAAAAAAGTATGGTTTGATTTGATCCACAGCTCTCAGAGCGAGAGACAGAGAGAGAGAGAGAGAGAGAGAGCGAGCGAGCGGGGAAAATCAATCAGACGTCTGCTTTCTGGACAGGAGCATAAAAAACGTGCGTCTCGAGTCTCGGGTTTCTGCCTCATGACAGCGAGGAGGAGGAGGGAGGGGGGAGAGGGGGAGGGGAGGATGTTTGTAGGCCAGAGTTGAAGGAAGAAGGGATGGTCTTATTTCAAAACAAACAAACGAGAAGACCTAAACCAATAAATAAATAAATAAAAATAATAAGCATCTACCTGCTTTTTAAATCTAAAACAAACAAACAAAAAAAAGATCAACCAATTAATCAGAGAGAGAAATAAAACGTGTGGCACAGGGCTCTAAACAACACAGTTGAGCATGTGAGTAGTCCTGAGCAGAGGCGGGTTTCCACATGAAGCGCCGCCTCCAAACCATTCTGATTGCTTGAAGGGGAAAAAAAACAAGCCCTCGTCTTTGGGTGAAGGGGGGGGATGGGGTTGTTGGTCTCCACATCCTCATTTCAGTGCAGCCTTTTCCACAACTTCCTCCTTATATGTGACCGTGTTCAGGCTTTAGCTCCTCCTCCTCCCATGCTCTCGCTCTCTCTCCTCCCCTCCCCCCTCCTGACCAGCTCCACTCTCAGTATAAAACACCACACCCGCTCCCTCACAGCAACTTTCCACAGGACAGTGTGGCGAGTCTCAATTAGTCAAACTGGGAGGAGTTTTAATGGTTCTGATAGTTTAGTCGCAGAGTCGAGCTCAAAATTCATTATAAATGTCAGGGTATTATTTATTTATTCATTTATTTATATATTTGCAAGGAGTGTGAGTTTGTCACTTTCGGTATTTAATGAAACGTCAATGCGAGACCCGTTAACCTTGGGGTGTCTCTTGCGATGTAGCTCCACAGTTTAGCTTCACAGTACGCTGTAACACGAAGTACACTAAATAAATTAACGTTAAAAATACAAGCATTGTGGCTTGTTGCGAACCGAGTATGATTGACAGTCACTTAGGTACTTCGGTTTCCCCTTTACCATAACCAGACGTTTGCTGCAAGCCCCGCCCCTTTTTGACACCGCTCATGATAATCGCGTCATCACTGTCCAACGTGTCAGACGTCCTCGCTTTTCCAGCTCTGAGAATGTTTTTCCCCCCGAGTTCATTAATGTGAAAGAAATTGTTTATCAATTTGTCTGATTTTTTGAGCATGTGTATAAACCTGAACATGACTGAAATACTTAAGAACATACCACAACATCATGTCAATAAAAAGCTACTTCATATTTAGAATAAATCTTAAGCAAAAAAAAAAAAAAAAAAAAAAGGTTTAAAAAGCCCTAATGCAGGGGAAATGTAAAAAAAAAAAAAAAAAAAAGCAAAATTATTTGATTTGTCTAAAATTGAAACGCTTTGTTTTGAACTGTGTGGAAATTTTACTTTAGATTCACTCGACCAATCGATGAACTGCACCATTTTTAGCTCCACCCACATTTTCCAGCATTGATTTGGTTAGCCCTGTGTGAAAAGAGAAAACAGAATGTAGTTACTCTTTCTTTTCTCTCTCGTCTTTTCACTGTAGATGAGGGATTTGCGAGCGCACTACACCGTCCCGTGGAAAAGATAAAAATCAAACATAGTTAAACATTTACACAAAAGTCTGAGAGAGCGTCCGATTGGTGCGGATCCGAGGCCGGGATTCCTCCAGTGTTAATTTCCGTAGTGTCTTAAGGGTTCATAACAGATTGTGTATCAGCAAAACATGGCTTATTTAGAAGACTGGGATTTATAGTGAAAAACAGAAATAAGGAGTCTGTGTGTGTCCACAGTGTGCACGTCCGCCATCGCTAGTCTTCGTCCTCCGTTTGTAGGCACTAAAGTTCGTGATGCGGTCTGACAGTGGGGGGGAGAGGGGGACAAATAACTATACACACACGCACACAAAAACTGTAATTCTTTGTAAAAATTCAGAAGGACCAGATGTCTCAGAGCAGGCTGGGAGTGATGTGTGAAAGGATAAAAAAAAATAAAATAAAAACAAGAATAGCATAATAAATAAAAGAGATAAAGGAGGCAGATTGCTCTTGGTTGTTGAGAGGTAGTGTGAGTGTGTGCATGTCACCGTCGGTCGTAATCACTGATTAAAATATAGGTTTATATCGTATAAAGCTCGTGAAATACTCACAGGATCGGTTCGTTCATAAAAATTAAAAGCTCTTTCTCCACAAAAGTGATCCGCTGCACGTCATATTTACAAAGTCTGTTATAAATAAGAAAAGCATCGAGTGGTACTAATACTTCTTCACGCTCCAGTTCTTCGTCGTCCCTGCATATACGTACACGTCTCTGCTCAAATAAGGACCGATGTGCCTCCTACAGTGTGTGTGTTTTCTTATAAATATCAGTTCCTTGTATAAAAATAGATTAAATTACAATAATAATAATAAAAAAGAAAAGGTTTAAATTCTTTTAAACATTTCATTCAGTGTGGATTTTGCCGATGTCTCAAGGAGCGGTCAGGGTTCAGGAGCGCACCAGGATGTCCATGATGTTGTCGAGGTCACTGAGGTCGGCCAGGCAGAGCTGCAGGTTCGACAGGTTCTTCAGCGCGTCCTCTCTCGGGGCGGAGAACGCCAGGACCGAGATCTCCGACGAGTCGTACATGGACGTGTCGATGTCCTCGAAGATGTCGTCCAGGGGCAGGTCCGTCAGGTAGCTGGTGGAGTTCGTGATCTCGAAAGTGCCGAACAGCGAATCGGGCATCTTCGGGTCCGGCTCGCCAGAGAGCGCCGGTTTACTCTCGCCGGGTGTCAGTCCTGATGAGGATGAGGATGATGTGGACACGGGTGCGGAGAGAGGAAGAAGTGGCGAAGGGTCTACGGGTACGGGTGGGAGTTCCGGGGCGTGGCGCGGGGTGGGAGGAGGAAACCGAGAAGGTGAACTGGGAGGCGGAGCGTCTCCGCCCTCCAGCCTCATCTCCTGCTGGATCTGGCGCAGCGTGTTGGCCAGCAGCACCGAGCGGTGGAGGCTGGGCTCGACGCCCCGCTGGCAGCTCTGCAGTTTGTCCAGGCACAGGTCCAGCACCAGCTGTCTTTGCTGGGGGTACGGGAGATCCAGTGCAGACTCCTCGGACTCGCTGTTCAGCTTACGCTTCACCCCACGGCCCAGACCGTACCTACACACACACACACACAGAGAAAGAATGTTCTATGAGCTTCAACTCCATCAGACTCATTAATTTTAACTCTCTGTTAAAATGAATAATCAGTTACACCACAACGCTGTCGGATTCTGATCACCACAAGGTGTTGATTAATGCCACACCACAACGCATTGTTCTAAAACATCGTTTCCATAGCAACAGATCATTAACAGCAATGTGTACACGACGAGTGCGGTTAACAATAAAAATTGTTTTTAATTATCTAAGGAGACATTATGGAAGGAGTCTCCAACGTCAGCACTTGGAGGGTTACGTTTTCTGACATCTTCAGAAGTTCAAATTTGTCACACACACGATTATGCAGTGAAATGATTATACAATTGCCCATGACCTAAAAAGAAAGCTTCCTGTGCAATAAAGTAAATTGCACTAAAGTGTCAAATAAAATATATAATTTTACAATAAACGTAATAAGTATTAATTGTTAAAAAAAAAAATTTTTTTTAAGTAGGTTGAAAAAATTGTACGGTATTCATCAAAATGAAACGGCATCAAAATAGAAGTGCATAATTAATGCTAATTAATAATAATAATGAATAATAAAGTTAAATAAACTGCAATTTCTCATTTATGTGCAAAATGAGCAGTGTACAAACAAAAGCAAACTTTAAACTGATATTCAACAGATAATGCTGCTTACACGTTAACACGTTATAGTGTCTTCAGTCTCGTTTAATGTTAAACCTGAGAGAAAGAGAGTCAGGAGCGGGAGAGCGAACAAACCTCACAGGAGATGAGAACACTACATGCTTGTAGTATGATGAGGAGACTTACAGTTAATAGAAATAGATTTTTTTTAATTTTCCTAAAAACATGCGGCTTTTAGGAAAATAATCAACTTCAGTACTTCAAGTAACAGTAACTTCTTCATTGAACTGACAGAAAAACCGAAACTAAGCTACAAGTGACCTTAAATAACCTTGGAGATTAGAGAAGTAAAGAAAACTGGCTCCAAAATCAAAAAACAAAACTATTTTTACATTTATTATAGAGATGAACTCCTGTATTTGAAGTTAGTTTGTATTGTTTAAATGCTGCACTTGGTTTTTATTTGAGAAAACTAATGTTACAGGGAATGTGCTACATTTAATTACTCATTAAACTTTTCAAAGGTATAAAATTGTAACCAAAAAAATTTTGGGGGGAAAATGTAATATAGATATTTATAAAATCGTGATACAAATAGAATCGTAGTATTAATCGAATCGGCTCTGGAGGCATTGTGATAATATCGTACTGTGATGTGACTGCTGATTCCTGTCCCGTCTTGCACCGTACTGATGATCCATCTCTATATAAACAGCATTGTTTTGCTGCGCTACACCGTGACCAGTGTGTGTATGATGTGTATGGTGGTGGTGGAGGCGCAAACGGTCAAGGCTGTCCACTCGTGTCTCTCTCTCTCTCTCTCTCCTCTCTGTGGTGTAGGCGGCTCAGCCTCCTCCATTTATCACGCTGCTGCACACAGGAAAACATCATCATCATCATCCCCCCCACAGCTCCAACCGCAGACTGCACCACTCTGTGCTTCACTGCAGACAAACACACGAGCCCTGAGGAGAGCCTCGCCTTCCTCCTCCACTAATCCACTACAAGGATCATCACGGAGCAAAGAAAGAAGATCTGCCCCGAAGAGCCCCACTCACAAACCCAGCCTCAATTAACAAATCTCTACCTCTTTTACCAGGCTTTTTTTTTTTTTGTCTCCCTTGAGGAGACGTCTTCCAAATGACCCTGGACCAAAATGATAAATATTGGCACCTCGGCATACTGAACTACTAAACATGATTTAAAAAAAAAAAAAAAAAAAAAAAAAAAAAATATGGGGGCCGATACTTTTATTCCTAATAAATAAAACGGAAAACACACTATACGCAAAAACGATTTGTTTATCCTTCAGAGAAGCAAAAGAACAGAAAGTGTTAATAATGAAAAGTCTTCATCTCCTACATTACACATTAATATGTTCTGTGAAACATCTACAGGTGTCGATTAATTTATATAAATGACAGATTTATGAAAAGCTTCCGGGCTTAAACACCACAGAGACTGAAACTGTACTTAATTAAACAGGAAATTCCTGCCAGCTTAACAAACACCGCTCCACACACACACACACACACACACACGGTGAACACCAGTGTAAAATAATAAGGCGGAGGGGTGTGTGTGTGTTCTGTAGCTCAGGCCGTGTGATTTAAACCGAGCCTCCGCTATTAGATTGGTCTCTCCGGTCTGTTCTCCATGGCAACAGCAACAGGACGAGAGGATGGGGTTCGAGTGGTGTCTCGTCTCTCTCGTCGAGCACAAGAAACACAACCGGGAAAACACAGAGATAAGGGGAAGCACCGAATCGCTTCACAAGTCTGCACACTTTTACACAACACTAAACATGATCAGAGAGGTTTCCTGATACACTGTTCACAGACACGACACTCACAACATACTGTGTGCCCTGAGCAGGACGCTAACAAAACTAAAACGCTGACGTGACACAGGCTTATGGAAATGTTTTCTGAGAGAAAGCACCTTAATGTCTCGAAAACATCGCTGTATGCTTCTACCTGGGTCTACTTCCTATTAGCCCGGGACGTGCAGACTACCGGTCTGGGGTGTTTGTCCATCTGATAAAATGTCCAAACTCATGTATAGAAGACGTTCAAAAGCTAATCATATTTTGTATTTTGAATGAAAGACTTATTCAGGAATATAAACATGAAATCAGTACGAGTTAAATTACTGTTTGAGATGTGGTTGGATAAAACCGGGTAATTTATACAAATTTAAGCAAAGTGCATTCAAGTCACATGATCACAATAATTATTTAAACGGCTGTCCTGTAATAATAATAATAATAATAATAATAATTCAGTGTTTATTTACATCTCTAGTTTAACTGTAGAATCTCTACCTGTTCACTTGAGTCTTTTTATATTCAGCTCTGTCTCAGATCTGTTTCTAAGGACATGAATGACCAGGGACAACCTGATACGATATCACGATACCCAGGTGCAGAATCGACCTGCATCGTAATTCTTAAGCATCACAATTTTAGAATAAAATATTACTGTTTTTTTATTAAGACTCTTATAATTTTAAAACCAACTTGACAAATAACTTGTGAATAATGAATAGTTTAGTGTGTGCACCTGTAGGAGTTTAGTGAAACAGCAGCACATCACCTCCTCAAATAAAAATATATAAATTTATCCAAGTCAGTGTGGTGAATTCCAACACAAAAGAAAAGCAGAACATCACTGAATCGATATCTCACCGCCCCCTCAATCCAATCTGTTTCTAATTTAAAAATTATGATCCCCAGTCATGTGACAAAGTACACCTTTGAGACACCTTATTGAAAAAAAGAAAAAACTTTGCGCATTAAAGACATTCACCAAATTCAAAGAGATTTGTCATGTTATAAAAATTCTTCACCAAATGAAATATTCAATCAGAATTAAAAAATTCAGATGTTCATATTACAGTATTCTTTATTTCTTGTAAAAAATATCAGGTAAGATACATAAACCAAACATATTTTAGATCCTCCTACTAATGTGTTAGAAACTGAAAAGTTTCATCACTTGTTTGATCACAACGTTGTTTGATTTTTATTAACAAAACCAAAAGCTGAGTGAAAGTCTTTCCAGATTGGCACTGCTGAACAGGAAATAGTTCACGCCTTGCGTAGTGTTTGCTATTTTAGCTCATCACACTGTTCGACATAAATGCTGCCTTTTGTTGTATTGAGCCAGAGCTCAGTTTAAACTACTTTTTTCATCCAACAGGGTTTTAATTCGAGCATCACTCGGTGTGCAACACCTTCATCTCCTTAAATTCACTCAATTCTAGACTAATAATCATCAAGTCTCCTGTACTAACTTTATCCTGAAATATCACTCAGATCCTTGTTTGTGTGTGTCAGTGTACAGATCGGGGTCTGTAGTCAAGTTATGTTCAGTTGAATGCTCACTGCCCTGTACAAAGCTTCCTGTTTTTTTAATACAAAAGGACAACTTCCTGTTTCACTTCTACTTCTGAAAAACATTCCTACATTACAGAACGAGTAAACACTGTGCGGAGCGTGTCGTGACACCAACTACTGCACCGAAAGATTACTTTACTGATTATTTTTCATGGTTAATCTGGTTGGATTATTTCTTTTAGCTTGTCAGTAAACAATAACCATAAATATCATCTTAACATTAATATCAAGCATTTTCTCACAGTTTTTTTTTTTTTTTAATGAAAATCTTCCCAGTATCAAGAGTAAATAAGTCCAGAAGCTGTGTGTGTGTGGAGAGCAATACGGTCTCAATTCATATAGAAAAAAAATGAAAAGAAAATCTTGCACACAGCCTCGCCTCTTCATGAGACCCAAAAACACATGAAATAAAATCTGAGACATTTGACCGTACAAATCTCTATTGTATTATATCAGCTGCATTTGTCTCAAAAGGGCTTGTGCATTTATCACATACTATAATATGAAAGTAATAAGCAGATGTTTGAAATTATACCACTGCGTCACTTAGTTTTAGAAGTCTAAGACGTGCATAAACAAACTATTTACACCTCGTGGAATGCAAAAACTATCCCTTGCCCTGAAGATGTAAAAAACAATCTGTCACAAAAACCTTGTCACTGGAGACTCCTTTCTCTAACCATCTCATTGGTTCATTACATCACCCTCTGACCAATCAGAACCCCTAACTGTATGAAGAAAAAGTATGAGTCAGGGACCTTTAGGAACTTGGAGATAAGACGCGACGAGACATAAAAAAAAAAAAAAGCATGCAAGAGTCTCGTCACCAAGACAGATCAGGGCCCGTATTCACAAAGCTTCTTAGAATTCTCTCAGAGAGCTCCTATCTTAGCTTAAAAAGTTCTAGCTGGGAGTC
>JAQMYG010000020.1:18945894-18956641 GCA_030014215.1 Clariallabes teugelsi
GCGCTGAAGTGGTATAAGTGAATTTTAACATGCTGGAGTCGTTTTAAGACAAAACTTAGTGGTGGGTTTCTCGCCTGCCATGTGGACGGCCTGAGTGCGCTTCCCACAAAACACCCAAACCCCAGGGTTGCGTCAGGAAGGCCATCCGGAGTAAAACCCGTGCAAAGTTGTGTGTGTGGATCACAAAGACCAACAACTTTCTCAATACACTATTATAGTTTACAACTTTACAAACTTGTAATTACCCAGTAATTAATCTGTTAAAAGACACAAATAACACAATCATGAGGTAAATAATCTTTTAAATCGTAATTGTTTTACTTTACTTGTCTACATGTGCATTTTATGCGAGAGATTGTACGACAGAATTCATGCTGAATTAAACAATGTTAGGTTTTAGGATGAATTGAAAGAAAAATAAATATTTCTTGACGCGCCCGCCGCTTACCGACCCGGCGCCTGAAACGGACAAACACACATGACCACATTTAAGCCATTGGCCAGGTTCCCTGTGTCCCGTACAGGAAAACGACCAGCCATTAGCATGTAAGTCATAGAGAGACAGACGACAGGAAACACATTAGCGTTTTCCGGTTAGACAAAACGTTTCCGCCGGACATGAGCTATTTGTACGTATATTCGTCTGGACACGGCCTACGGGAAGTGTTACCATATAAGGAATCAGGAAACACCATGAGGAAGTTGTTTTATGTACACGGAGGCATGGGAAAGATCACATCACATCACAAAACACGTGTTTAGTAAAGTGGAGCTTAAATACCAGCTTCTTCTTCTTCTTCTGTGCTTATGATTCGCCTTATTCTTATTGGTCAGAAGGTGTTGATCAGGTTTCTCTTACAGCAGCTACGACGGTAGCGACCACAGGTCCATATTAGCATTGTTTCTATGGTAACCGCTGGTTTGAGGGGACGATACCGCAGACGGCCCACGAAGGTGTTTGAAAAACGAGTGTCATGTTCATGTGATGTGAGGTTTACATTAGGGAGGTGTTTATGTAACTGGTATGGAAGGAGTCTCCAGTGTTAGTGCGGTACAACAGTTAGAGGTCAAGTGTTTCATGATCTTCAGGACACAGGAGTGTACACTTCTTTGAGTTTTTTTTTTTATTAACATCAAGAGATCAAGGGGTGAAAAAAGAGGCTTTGAAGGAGAAGAGTGTTTATAGCCCGGGTCAGGGGTAGTTTGGTGATTAAGGCATTGGACTACGGCCCAGAAGGTCCCAAGTTCGAGCCCCACCGAGTCGCCCCTGTTGGGTCCTTAACCATCAACTGCTGAGATGTGATAAACTCTGACCAAATGCTGAAATGTAAATGTTTATAGCTGCTGTAGTGTAAGTGAAAACTGGAATAAACAAAAAAATACATGTTGAACAAACTACACAGAAAAATGTTTTTTTTTCATTATTTGTGCTTTTTTATTAAAAATGTTATAAAAAAATGCTACAATGCACATATAAAATGTTTTTTATGCTCTACTCTAGATTGATATCATACTTAAAAATGAAACCCACGTAAAGCAGAGAGGAATAACATCCACTCGATTTAACGTACTGTAATCATTATTCTTTTTTCCCCCCCAGAATTGAGGCCTGAATCCAAGTGTGTGTAACAGGAAGACAACCGCTGAATGTCCCCGTCCTCTCTCTAATACAAAGTTGAAGTCAATACTGTACTTTAAAATGTGCTCGAACACTCTGTGCATAGGAAGTGCATCGCGACACTCAATGCATAGGATCAGAGAGAAGTGTTCCTGTGTAGCTCGTGGCGAGACCGCGCTTAGACAGCAGGCTGCAAAATACAACGCGGGTCAGGACTTATTAACCTGATCAGAGACTTTATGATGAGAATAAAGCTACGACCGGATGATCTTATCTGTAGATGAGGATCAAAAACTAGCGGACCTGTTCTTCGCACACATCAAAGGCTTTCAGATTTCAAAACTGAAATGAAGTACTGGATTAGGGGTCCGGGGCGGGTCACGCCCGTGAAGTCTCTTCTGCCCTGAGCTTGACCAATAGCCAACACTCGACACGTAAAGTTTACAACAAATAAATAAAAATAAATTAAAAGTCACTATATAGAATGGGACGTCCCCATTATTCTTCATTTGTCGATAAAACAAATATAAAAACAATATGAATTAAAATATAAAAAAAAAAAAAAAAAAAAAAAAAAAAAAAAACACAGGCTGACGGTTTGCCCAGATACTGATGGGAAACAAAATAATGACATAAAATACCTGGTGCCAAAATGCACCTAAACAAGTGTGCTACAATAAAATTAAAAAATAATAATTAAGTCGTGCATCGCTCTATCCTTACTGCCGTCTCTCAATCCTGAAAGGAATAAGAAAAAAAAAAAAAAAAAGAAAAAGAAAAAATAGCGGTATAGCATGACATCAATAACCGATCTGCGATAACGGTGGAACCCGAGTGCGCTGTAACAGTTAGCAAGCAGAATCTGTTGTAAAAAATATATATTCATCATTTTACAGTTTCATCTTTATGAAAATATCTTTTTTTTTCTTTTCAGTCTTGTATACATCTGGTTCTGCTCTCCATCCTGTCCTGTAGTGTTAATGGACGCAAGAAGGAAATAAATAGATATTTAAAAAAAAAAAAAAGAAAAAGGGGGCAGACAAATAGAAAAGGTACGGCAATAAGATAACTGGTCAGCTGATAAAATCAAGGCCATTCTTTTATAAGACACACACACACACACACACACACACACACACACACACACACACACACACTCCTTTCCCTGAAAGGACTGCAGACTGAACTTCCACAACAGGTAGAAAAACATGAAAAGAAAAGAAAAAAAAAAAAACAGACAAGCGTACTAGTCTCCAAGCCGACTCTGGTCTAAGAGCCGACGATGATCTCCATGATGTGGTCCAGTTCGTTAAGATCAGAGCGGCAGTTTGACGGCGAGTTTATAGACGTGGGCGTGTGAGACGGACTCAAACTGTCCAGCAGGTCGTACGGACCCATCTTGGGCGCCGTGCTCTGAATGCCCGTGAGCATGGTGTCCAGGTCGTAATACGACGTGTCCACGTCCGAGAACAACTCCTCGAGAGCCGAGTCCGGGCCCGAGGCGCCGTTCTTGATCTCGAACGTCCCGAAAACTTGCCCCATGGACTTCGGGTCCTGTCTGGAGGAACTTTCTTGTTCGTCCTCATCATCCTCGTCTTCGTCCTCCTCCTCCTCCTCGTCGTCATCGTCGTCTCCGGGACCGAGCCTGGAGCTTTCCCGCGAGTCCTCGGACGTGTCCCAGCAACGACTCGAGGTCTCCGAGAGACACACGTCAGAGGCGGAATCGTGCACCGAGACCGAACACAGCGTCTCGTCCGCCACCACCTCCTCCTCACGGCTGATTCCTTCATAGCTGATGACCGAGAAGAGCTTCGGCTCGGACTCCTGCTCTCGCGACCGGCAGAGAACCTCGGTAGCCACCAGGCGCTCCGACGGGCCTTGGGTGCCGCCGCAGAAGGCCTCGGTGACCACCCAGGTCCCATCGTGGGTCATCTCCTCCTGGATCTGCCGCACCGTGTTGGCGATGAGCACGGAGCGGCACAGGTTGGGCTCCACCAACATGTGGCAGAGCTGCAGCTTGATGAGGGACATGTCCAGTAAGGACTGGCGCTGCAGACTATACGCGGAGGACACCTTGGCGCCCGCCAGGTTCTCGTCCGTCATCTCATCGTCGTCGCTGGGAAACTTGCGCTTGGTGCCTTTGGAGAACATGTCTACCCTGGAGAAGAAAGGAAAACATTTATTAGGAGTCATAATCGAGCGCTCTTAATGATCTATTGAAACCAAAATCAAAGGGGGAAAAAAATCAATCATGTGGAAAAAAAAAAGCAGGACAGATTAATGTATTATAAAGGCAGGATGGGAAACAGTAAACTGTCAGATGTTAAGAGGAAGCGAGGGGCTTCAACAAGAAACTATGGATGTTTCAGGAATAAGGATCTTATTGATTAATAATTAATCACCAAATATTAATTTATCAAGTAATAATGTTTGTTTTGCATCATATTTCTCAGTAGCTCACATATCTGTTAACTCGTCTACCAAAAAAAGGGCACACCTACAGTTCAGGTCATGGACATTACAGAGAGACGAGAGCATTACAGTCAACAGAACTGTTTTTACATTTTTAAAAATTCAGTTTATTTTTCTATTCTCACTTTATTGATTCGTCTCATATTTAATGGGATTGTATCACTAGAAAAGTGTAAATAAAAATTAAACTGAGAAAAAAACAAAAACAAATGCTAACTATCAGTTAGGAAAAATATGTGAACCCTAATTGTTACCTATACCGGTATCAGGTGTGGGACTAAAACCGTGTTCTTTAACTCCGACTTCCATACCAACATCCCTACAGCATCTTCCTACAACACAAGTACAGCAAACAAAAACACATACACAAATCATATTGCTGCATCCACACCAAAGACCACTGCCATCCTTACACAGTAAGCATCTTACTGTACAATCAACTCCAGAATTATTGGCACCCTTCAAGAGAATGGACAATAAAAATGATTCTAAAATGAACGTTAACACACAAAACAGCATTACAGAAATCTGGATATAGATACAAGATTAATCTGTAATGGGGAAGCTGGAGGAGAAGAAACAAGTTCTGGGACGACATGAGGAAGAAAAATCATGTTCAGATGAGAACTCATTATCATCAACTGGGTAACACTGGATGGTGCGATTACAGTACTGTGGAAAAGTCTTAGACACATGCACATAAATGCTGTAAAGCAAGGATGTCTTCAAAAACAGAAGGGAAAAAGGATAAAGCAGCATAAGCAGTAATGAATGAAGCAAAATCAGTATTTGGAATGACAATGTTTTTTTTCAGGACAAAGGTACAATTTGTGCAGTTTTATCAAGAAAGTAGCTGCCAAGTTTTACTAAGCATCATACAAACATTTTTCTTTGTAATTTTAATTTAGTGTTGGTATATTGATTTTTGAAAATCATTAATAAAGTTTGTGCTGATTCAATAATAAAGTCTTAAAATAAATCCATAGGAAATTTTACACTAAAACAGAGAGGGGGGGGGGGGGTGGCTAAGACTTTTGCACAGAACTCCATAATTTACAGAACACAACTTTCTCTCTAAAAATCATAACCTAAAGAACATTTTAAACTTGGAAATTTTTCATCCTTCAAAGTATAATGTTTTAAAAATTAAACTTTGTAAACTGACCAAATTCCATCCACATGATAAAAACACTACCTTCTACTGATACTAGTTGAGTGAGGCCTCAATTTAGTTTATATCCGGGTTGGTCAGTTTGGAGATTCAGCTGTTAGAGTTTATTAACTGGGAAATTGGTGTTTAACAAACTGGGAAATTGGTGCAAAAGAAGCTCTTACTAAGAAGAACCCACAAGGTCTTGAACTTTACCAAACCTCAGTGGAGCTTCAACTGGATGCATGATTGTGGTAAAATTAGGTACAAATCAAACATCAAGGACTAACTGTTCAACATTCTAGTGGATAACTGGTGCTTTAGGGATCTTGTAAAGCGTAAGATAAGAAGGAGAATATTAAACCTGATTACCTCTGCCAAGAGGTTATGACTTGCTCATGAATCTTTTATCCTAAAAGGTAGGAATGCCCAACTCAATTCCATTTGTATTGCAATTTTAACAACAGACACCGTCGTAAAGCAGCTTCACAGAAATCAAACTCCTGGAGGTAAATTGAAAAATGAATAGATTTTGAGTTTTATAAGTTTACCCCTGATGAGTGAACCCAAGGTGAGGGTGGTGAGGGGGAAACTCCCTGAGAAGACATGAGGAAGAACCTTCAAAGGCGCCGGACTCAAAGGGGAACCCGTCTTCATCTGGGGGATACCGGATAGCGAGACCATGAACACACCCCCTGTGTAATTTTGAAGGTTGAAAGTTCACTTGTAGAACAGGAAATGTGTTTTAGTTAATGTGAAGTCCACTCTGTCTGGGTTTTAAACTGTTCACTGATGGTAAAGTGGGTTCCAAACTGTTTTAGTCCTAAAACTATAACAAGCGACTGCGGCCACACACCATCATAGAAGAACTGATAACTAAAAACTAATAAATTTAATTCAGTCGTCTCCACGTGCAGACATGTTGAATAAAAACATCCCTACAGCTCGGATCGTGAACCTCAGTGAGTTTTATGAGGTAGATTTTTCCCCATTTTTCTGAAAAGTTAAAACTAATCATTCTGGAGTTGAGTGTAAAATAAATTCTCAGGCTGCCAGCAACAGATCACACGTCTCAGTGTTCACTATTACAGGTAAATATCTTATGATTCAGTAATACAGTCTTATCCAGAGTGACTTACATTTATCTCATTACACACATTAGCAGGTGAGGGTTAAAGGTCCTGCTCAAGGGTCCAACACTAACAACATGGTGGTGGTGGGTGCTGGGGTTTGAACCTGTGACCGTCTGATCGGTAGCTCAATGTATTACTCAATATTTCACCCCAGGCACTGAATCAGGGCTGATTTATTATTTTTTCCTGAATTCTGTAAATGTGTTTTTTTTTGGAATTACAGCTACACAATATGATTTCTGAAACTATGAAACTGCGATTTTAACCTGCAATGTGTAACTATTGAACTTTTGTATTAATTGAGGCCAACAACAAATAATTTAACAAATTATCTTAATTAAAATAGCATTTACACCAATACTTATTTATCAACTTGTACAACAACAAACACATACCTAAATTACTGACAAACTCTACATAAATTTCCGACTATTGGTATTTTACCTTTGATAAATTCCAGACTTTCACGGTTACATAATTGCACAGGTCCATATTGCGATTTCGATATTAAAGTGATTAACTGTGGAAATCTAACGACCCACAATGCTGTAGGAAACAAGAGGAAAGATTCTTCTCTTGTCACATTAACGCCGGGTCGAACAACCACTTATACCACAGCGCAGTTCGAGTCTTGATTCTGATTGGTCGGAACTGGGTTGATTCGTTAAATGTGTGGTAAATTACACATTCATATTAACGTGTTTGCTCGAATACACCATCGTTGCCACAGTAATGTATGAAGAAACATATTAAGATTAAAATATGTGTGTTATAGTTGATACAGTGAAGTTCTCTGATGTTTATGTAACATGTATGGAAGGAGTCTCCAGTGTCAGAGGTAAAGCTGTAAATGAACAAGTTTTCAGACACCTTTAGTAAATAATACAACTTGGTGAGGGCATGACGGTACAATGTATGTTACAAAAGAAACTGAGGTGTTTCATTAAATATACATACAAATTATTTAAATAAATTTTTAAAAAATGCAATGCTGTGGTATAAGGAGAGGAATAAAACACTTTCGGGCATGCTGTTACAGGAAAACGATCATCTCCAGGGTTGTATCGTTAACTCCATCACCCCATCCTTGATTATTTTACTACAGAAACAACACACACACACACACACACACACAAGTGTTTTATTCCGTACATTATAAACGTACATCAGGGAATTGTTTAGTATTTTACAGAAACACAAACCAAGTCTACTCATCTCAGTCATTTCATGTTAAGACTGGTGACTTAACATCATGAAAATGATCTGATTGACCTTTAATCACACAGACACCCACACGCACGTACACACACCACAGACGCACTAACACACACCACAGGTCTAAGCCATAAGACCACACGTTATCCAGATAGACTGGAGAGGGAGGAGGGGAGAGGTTAGGATGAGAGGGAGAGGGCACGGGGTGAGGGGGGGGGGAATGAGGGGGGCGTGTCGCCTACCTGAAGCACGAGTGACATCCCGGCACTGTAGAGACACAGACCAGAGCGCAAGCTGACAGACGGCACAATCACCGAATCGCCGCAAAAACTAAAATCAACCTAGATAAATAAAAACTAGGCATGAACTACACACTACACAAACACACACCTCATTTTAATACCAACTCATGTTAGGTTAGAGCTTCATTATGAAGGGGGCGTGGCCACGTGTGTAAATGTGGTCCGTTTTATCCATTTACACTTGTTGCTTTTTAGGAAAGAGCGAGTGCTTCCATTACAATAAACAAAGTACAAAACTCTTTTCTCACAAGTTATAATGCAAACTTCACCGCATGTATCATACAAGCTTACAGTGTTGTTATATATTAACCTTTTCACTCTACTGCCCATAATCCATTATATGACCAAAAGTATATGGACACCTGATCATCACACCCATATGTCCTTGCTGAACGTCCCGTACCGGATTTATTACTGTTATAATCTACTCTAGTCTTCTGTAAAGACTTTGCACTTTATGTCAGAGCATTTCTGTGTGGATTTGTGGCGTCTATGGTTTGTAGCGCGCTTCCAACTTTGCGAGAACAACATATAGCTGTGATGACCAGGAGCGCGCATACTTTTTGCCTTTACGTGTATATAAAGGTAATAATCACATATTATATATTATATATCACACCGAAATATATAATACTAATTACATCAGGACGTGGTTTTGTTTAGACATAGCAGTTAAAAAATTTATCAATTTACAGACACACTGCTGGCTTTATCAATCTACTAAACTTACACATTTAGGTCACGTCTATGTTAACGTTCTCTACAGCATCATTCTGATACACCAATGATCATAACAGAGAGCGCCAGAGTATGGAAATCACACACAAACAATATAAATATAATCACATTTACTGCAGTACAATAAGGTAAAAGAATTCAGGCTCATCACAATTGGTTGGCTTTTCACTCTATGTGAAACGCGAGCCAATCATAGAGCAGGAAGGCGGGACTTAAACTGGTGTGGTTTTTTTTATTTATATTTTAGCTCGCATTCTAAAATTAATATTCATTCACTAATAAACCTGTGTCTGTCTAAGAGCGTTTTCAGATTAGTCACATTTGATTTGTACTGTACTCCGTGTTCTCGGTTACACTTGAGTATATACAGTCAGCACAGATATGGCAGTATGCGTCCACCATTAAGCACAAGAGATGAGAACGACAAAGTTATCCTTTGCTCTACGCCTAATATTATTGATATTTTGGGCAAAAAATTTACCCAAATGAGACTGGAGCGCGCTATGTGTAAACAGATATTTCACCACTGAGGAGACAGACGGCACTGATGATGTCGTGTCTAAACCGTGATCTTCTTCCGCGCGCACGTACGATCGGCCCGAACCCCTCCTGAGTCCACTTAAAGAGGCGGCCTCGAGAACGATACAGCGGACTCAGGCACGGTTCCAGAGTGCGGAACGACTGTGTTCACACTGATCAATATGAACCAGACTTTGGGGTCGAGTGTTCTCGGAAAGAAACTAATGTGAACACAACCTAAAACACCTTTATGTATGATTTCACTTTATTGTCAAATAAGACAGTCTGTCTTATTAAAGATGTCGGATTACAGCAGATCAGAAACTTGTGTTTTAACCTGTAAATGTTACTAAATCGACCTCTGTGAGATCACTATTGACTCTGACAGAAACATCTAAAGGACATGAGATTCACGTGAAGGAGGGACGTGTCTGAACAGGGTTTTGGATTACACATCATTTCAGTACAGTTTCGCGTCTCAGGATCTTTAATTCTGGTTCTGAACTGAACAGATCGTCATATCATCATCATACTGCTGTGAGACTTAAAGAAATACTAAATGTACCACTTTATACACATCATTTACCACAGTTTATTCATGGTATTTACTCTGAGTACCGATAAGATCTCTATCTCACTATGGTAACATTAAATGTCAGGAGATATCATTAGATATTTGACATTTCATTAGCTCTGGTAAATGTCTCTCCCCTCAGCCCGCTGAACTAGCAGGGGGAATTCTCCGGAGTGACGTCACCGCTAAAATATAACCCAGGTCACGCCCACACTACTTCCGGTATGTACCCCTCCCCCACTTCCGCTCTGACGTGGCCGGTAAGCGGGCTAAGCTAGCGGTCTAAAAAATAAATAAATGTAAAAACAAAAAAATGCGGAATATAGTTCGACAGTGCGCACAAGCAGCGAGTGATATTTATATTTGTAATAATAAAAAATAGATATATCTGGAAAGCGTTTAGAGTGTGAATTTAATGTGTGAAAACGACAAAGATGGGCGCCATGTTGGATTGTTCACGCCAGCGCTCGTATTTCAGATAATTTTTTATAACGACACGCGAATAAAACTGGAGATGTTACGGGTATTAATTATAAACGCGTGCGGATTTGATAAAACGGACTTTAATCGCCGTCACGTGCAGGAGCGCGCGCATTAAACGCGCAGACCGGGTTTTTTTTTTTTTAACTTGAACGTACGGCGCGCGCGCACTTCCGCAAACACGCTCGCGCGGTCCGGTTAAAAAAAAAAAAAAACCACGGCGTCCCGCGCGCGCTTGGGTCTTTAAAAAAAGAAAGGAAGAGAAACGGATTGCACGTGCGGAAACCCGAGCGCGGCGCGTGAGCTTTGCACGAGAGAGAGAGAGTGCTGAGCGTTACCTGGTGTGAGCTGAGAGTCCCGGCTGAGCGGCATGCGCGGCTCGGAGTGCGGCTCTGTGTTACTGCTGCAGCTCCACTCGGCCACTCCGGGGTAGTGAAGGAGGGAGGGAGGGAGAGAGAGCATCCGGCACACAGGCCGGGCTGATGAGAGAGAGAGAGAGAGAGAGAGAGAGAGCGAGAGCGAGGGGCGGGGGGGCGGTCGCTGTCA
>JAQMYG010000020.1:18963814-18976061 GCA_030014215.1 Clariallabes teugelsi
ACTAAAGTTATTACCCGCCACAGACGAATTTTACCCGCATTTGGCGGGTGGGCGGGTGCCAATGTCAAGCCCTGATCCAAAAATATGTTAAATAATGCTACATTAAACAATATGCTAAATAATGCTACATTAAAAATATACTAAATAATGCTATATCCAAAAATATGCTAAATAATGCTACATTAAAAAACATGCTAAATAATGCTATATCCAAAAATATGCTAAATAATGCTATATCCCTAAATATGCTAAATAATGATACATTAAACAATATGCTAAATAATGATATATCCCAAAATATGCTAAATAATGCTACATTAAAAATATGCTAAATAATGCAAAATAAAAATATGCTAAATAATGCTACATTAAACAATATGCTAAATAATGATATATCCCAAAATATGCTAAATAATGCTACATCCCTAAATATGCTAAATAATGCTACATTAAAAAAATATAGTAAATAATTATATATCCAAAGACATGCTAAAGAATGCTACATTAAAAAATACTAAAGAATGCTACATTAAAAAATATGCTAAATCATGCTAAATTAAAAATATGCTAAATAATGCTATATCCCTAAATATACTAAATAATGCTACATAAAGAAAATAGCAACAAAAAAAATGCAAAATCCAGAAAATATGCTAAATAAAGCTGTATCTCTAAATTCTCCAATAAATATATATTATAATAAAGTATTAAAATACGCTCCACTTAATATTATAGTTCATTTACGTCTCTATAATCGGCAATTTTTCAATATTGTAGTTTGAATCTATTAATCCATAATTAGGCAGAACTTTTTTTTTTCCTTCTTTTTTTTTGTGTGTGACGTCACCGCGGTGTTCCGGGAGCTCCAGCGCGCGCGATTACTTTCACTTTCGGTTGGTGTGTTTTTAACTTCGCCTGGAATCAGCGCGAGATCAGGAAGTGTTTCTGCTTTCTGTAAAGACTCCGGAACTCCACACAGACTCTCCAGTGGAAACAACTACAACAACTACAACAACTACAACAACTACAACAACAACAATAATAATAATAATAATGATGATGGCTCAGGCTCTGCTGAGAGATAAGGACCAGTACATCTGCTCGGTGTGTTTGGAGCTGATGGTGCAGCCTGTGACGATCCCCTGTGGACACTCGTACTGCATGAGCTGTATTAAAGACTACTGGAAAATGGATAATTTCCAGAAGTCTCGCTGTCCTCAGTGCAGGCAGGAATTCCCCACAACACCAGCCCTGAACAAGAACACCATGCTGGCGGAGATCCTGGAGAACCTGAGGAGCATGAAGCTGGAGGGTTCTCCTGCTCGGTGCGCCGCTCAGGCCGGAGAGGTGGTGTGTGACTTCTGTACTGCTGTAAAGCTCAAAGCGGTGAAGTCGTGCCTGGAGTGTCGAGCGTCCTACTGCGAGACGCACATCCAGCCTCACCGCGACTTCCCTGCTCTCCAGAAACACAAGCTGGTCGACGCCACCGTCATTCCCACGTGTCCCAAACACGACAAACTGCTGGAGGTGTTCTGTCGCTTCGACAACTCCTGCATCTGTATGAGCTGTTTGATGGACGAGCACAAAGGCCACGACACGGTTTTAACTGCGGTGGAAAGAGACAAGAAACAGGTGGGAGGTTTAATCTTTTCGGAAATCTGTTTAACAGAACACGCTTAGAAATAAAGGTACGCTACTCATATCTGTAGGAGGTGCATTGTTAATTATTTAATAAGCTGGTTGAGATTAGATATATACATCGTGACTGGGGTACGGTGGGAAACATAAAAAAATAAATAAAAAAATCATGTCAGCCACAAGGCAGCACGGTGGCCTAGTGGTCAGCACCGTCACCTTACACCTCCAGGGTCGAGGGTTCACTTCGCGGTCTATGTGCATGGAGTTTGCATGTTCTCCTCATGTTTGGTGGGTTTCCTCCGGGTTCTTCGGTTTCCTCCCACAGTTCGAAGATTCCACATGCAGGTTAATTAGCGTTCCCAGATTGCCTGAAGTGTGTGTGTGTGCCCTGTAATAGATTGGCACCCTGTCCAGGGTGTACCCATCCCCATGCCCTAAGTCTCCTGGGATAGGCTCCAGGCCCCCTCCAACCCTGTACACAAGATAAAGCGGTATAGACGATGAGCGAGTGAATGTTTCATATCAATTTGTTTAAGAAATGCAGTCAGAACAACCTAAATATACAATATGAGACGTTATGAAATCATTCGAGTTGTTGAATAGGATGAAACTTACTTTCAGTAACAACAACAACAATAAAAAAAAAAAAGGTGCAACACAAGGAAAAGTACCACTATATTTTTGAGAGTGTGTGCTGTTTTTTTTTGGTTAACTGTCTCCATAACAGATTTTCGCTCGGGTTCTGTACAGGTCGCACTTCAGGATAATAAACACAAATTTGTGGAGAAACGCAAAGCGACAGAGAAAGAGCTCGACGAGTTGAGGAAAGCCAACGCCGCTCATGCAGTAAGTAAAGAAATGCAGCATAATGATAACATACATGCCATTAAATGTAAAGTGATATATGATATTTTTCTAGTTAAACATTTACACAATTTTACGATAGAAGAAAAATCCACACCGACTCTTTTCACTGTGATGTATAACATGCTTTTGTCAGTTTAACATACGAATAACTGGCGCGCTACGTCTACACACTGCATACCAGATCTGCTCAAACAGGTTAAAGCAGTTTCTCTCTCTCTCTCACACACACACACACACACACACACACACAAATGTTGCTGACCAAAAACACAGTTACCTAATTAACTATTCATTTATTTCATTCAAAGTGTTTTCAGCTCTATAGAAACAGATTGACTTCTTAAACAACAACCCAGAAACACAAAATTTCTTGTGTTAAACTTTGTTAAATTTCACAAGTTTAAACCCCACCACTATGTTGCTACTATTGGGCCCTTGAGCATGAATTGCTCATGTATCTAATGAGATAATAATGTAAGTTGTTCTGGATGAGGGTGTCTACCAGAATCCACAAACCTACATATGATTGTTTCCTCTTGTTCCACTTTAGCGCCCCTACATACATGGAGTGCATGTATTAAGATTACAATTCAATTATTTGTCACTTGTATTTTATAGCACAGTGAATTTTTTTCCCGCATATCTCACTTAAGAAGATGGGGTCAGAGTTCAGGGTCAGCCAGGATACACAGTGCTTCTGGAGTGGATTAGTGATAAGGGCCTTGCTTAAGGGTCTGGGGGTTGAACCACCAACCTTCCATTCAGTAACCAAGAGCAGTTAACATCAACGTTTGGCCTCGATCCACTTCCGTTAGCATGCTGTCTGGACTGCCACTGGAAATCTGATTGAATGAGTAAAATGGTGGCGGTCCAGAAAGCATGCTACTGAAAGTGGATCAATAATCCATGAGTTCTGGAGAAGTTTTATGCACCCCAATGTTCTAAGCAGAGGGACATACGTAGAACCAACAACAACAACAACACATTCATTTCTACAGAATCCCTCCTGATCATACTGTAGGTTCAGGTGGAAATGATTATATGAACCTATTCAATACAAATAACCTGGGATACTGTGGTTGACATTACTCTGAGTCGGATCAGACATCTTCATGTGCTTGTAATGGGTTCCTTCATTATATTTTAGTCATCTGGACGTTCTGAGCAGTAGAAAGATGTCAGACCCATCCCTACATTGTAACGAAATGCTTTTTATTACTTTTATTTAATGCTTTTTCAAGTTGAGCCACGGAGTGCTGATCTGTTTCTGGGTACAGTACAGAGGGAAATCAAATGTACTGGATTTGTGGTCAAGTGTACTCCACTCCCAAGTTAAGTCTATGCCATAGGTCAGGTAGGAACTGCATAGCCTTGAACCCTAAGGAGTGGCCTACTGCCAGTTGGGTTATTTTGGGTACTTGGTTATTTTATCAGCTTATAAACTTATCAGCCTCTCTATTGAATTTAATAAGACAACAAAGCTTCCCATGGTACTAAGTAACTGCTTAAGTGTAAGCTTCTCTGTTTAGATGCCAGAAAACTTACAGCTCTAAAGCTGACACTGGAAACTCCTTCCAAACCTGTTGCATAAACCGCTTTGGGAAAGCACAATAAATATTTTTTTTTAGCCCTTTAATGTCAAGTGTCTGCTGTACACGTCTATTTGAATGAGCTAATCTTTCCCACACTTTACTAATCAGTTCTCATGTCTGATATTATAAGAGCAGATTTTAAAAGAAGAATATATTGTCTCCCATTAATGCCTCTGTGTATAATTATTATATTATATCTACAATAAAAGTGTGTGTTTTTTGTTGAACAGCGGTCCATGGAGCAATCAGTGGAAGACACAACACTAGCCTTTAGGTCGCTAATCACTACCCTTGAGAAAAGCTGCAGTGAGATGGAGAACAAGATCAGAGATCAGGAGGAGATCTACAACGATCGAGCTGCAGATCTTCAGGAGCAGCTGGAGATTGAAATCGCCAAGTTGATGGGACAGGAAGACATCGTGGACAAGCTTTTACAGACGGAGGACAACGTCTACTTCCTTCAGGTCTGATTCAATCAGGAAGTGTCTAAGAGTGTACTGTGTAAATGTGGAGATATAATCAGTAAAAAGAAAAGAAAAGAGAATATTCAGGTTTGAGTTGAGCTTGAAATTTAGACATATAGCTACAAACTTAATCGCTATTAACAAGTGGAGTGAGATGGGGACAGATGGGGATGGAGTTAAAATAAATAAAAATTATACATGAACCTGATCTTAAGCCCAGTTCCACCAAATTAACCAAAACAATGGGATTATTTTGTGAATTTAGCAGCTCAAATATCAGGGCTTCTGTCAGGGCACCATGTAAACAAATAAAATGGAAATTAACATATCTGTGAATCTTGAATCTCTGGATTCAATGTGCTTCTGAATAATGATTGTGGAAGCCATTTTGTAAAATTAAACCAGTAAACAATATAATAATTACAGTTTACACTATTAATCCAGTAGTATTGTAGTGTAGAGATACACTCGACTTCTGTTAGGTTTATTTCTACAGTTGCCACTTTCTTATTCAGACATCATCATATTAGCATATTTCTTTTACTTATTTAACTTCTCTTTTTTATTGTACATCCTGTTTTACTTGTCAGCGGAAAGAAATTATATATAATATGTAATATAATATAGTGAAGTAAGTGAGCAAGTAAGTAAGAAGTACACAGAGTAAGTAAAGTAAGTCTGTAAATAAGCAATGAAGTAAAAGTCAATATGTAAATAAGTAAAGTATGTTAAGTAAGTACAGTATGTAAGTAAAATTAATTATGTAAGTAAAGTAAGTAAGTGAAGTAAATAAACTGAGTAAATTAAGTAAAGTAAGTAATATAATTGAGAAATTTAGGCATGTGAAGTAAGCAAATTAAATAAATAAATAAGTAAAATAGGAATGTAAGTGAAGTATGTGAAGTGAATAATTTAAGTAAAGGAAGTAAATAAGTAAAATAAGTATAAGTGTATAAGCAAAGAAAAAGTAAAGTAAGTTTCTAACTAAAGTAAATAAATAAATAAATAACTAAAGTGTTTTTTTGTTCTCTGACAGAACTTTGAGGACATGCCCCGCCCCCCCGGAGCTGAAGCCGCGCCCCGTCAGACTGTAGAGCCAGTCGTCTCTTTAAGTGAAATGAGTAACATGCTTTCTGAGTTTAAAGCAAAACTGGAACGTTTCTGCAAACAGGAAATGGACAATATGTTTACAAAATGTGAGTTCATCTCCAGAAAAATTCTTTTTCCGTTAAAAACTGGTTCCTGATCTTTATCATTTTTTCCTTTGTTAGTCCAAATCAAGGTTGGTGACAGAGTTCGAGTGAAACCTTCTGTGAAGACTCCTAGATATAACTGGGGCTGTACGGTCACACACCGGAGTGTCGGCGTCATCAAATGTACAGGTTTTTAAATCAAGTTTAGGCATTAATTTATTGTGTTTGATTATAATTAGTAATACTTATAAGTTGAAATCTGCTCCATTTCACAGCTGTGACTGATGAAACTGTGGTCGTGGACTTTCCAGAACATAAAAGCTGGAAGGGTCTCCTGTCTGAGATGGAGCGCGTTACTGCGGCTGGTGTGTCAGGTACATAAACCTGCAACTTTCAGCAGCAAATCATACGTGTAACATCATTTCGCGGCTTTAGATAATTAAGCACTAAATTAGGTGCATGTGGGCGGAGCTTGCAACAGTACAGACCACTGATTGGTCAGTTTTATTCAGTAGTATAAAGAATTATTCTCTTATAGAAGTTCCTTTGTTTAATATGTGCCCTATTACTGTATTTTTTATGATTTCTAATTTTGCAGATTTATTTTTATTTCTTTATCCACGTGCATCTTTTACAGTTTCTCATATTTAGGCTCAGTTTAACATTTCCTACTTTCTTATAGAGCACCATGTTATACTCAATGAATAGTGGTTCTGTTCACACTATACAGTATTTTCACTACATGATTGTGTTGAGTTTATACTTTATAGTACATTTTATAGTTGAAAGAACGACATGTGGTGATTGTCACGGTATTCACATTTGTCATTTATTTTTTATTAGTAAAGTATGGCCAGCTTGGGTTTCTTTATTGTCACTTTTCCAGTGAAGACAATCACCTTAAACGGACATTTGTTTT
Organism: Clariallabes teugelsi; assembly: GCA_030014215.1. Lineage (NCBI taxonomy): Eukaryota > Metazoa > Chordata > Actinopteri > Siluriformes > Clariidae > Clariallabes > Clariallabes teugelsi. The sequence continues at coordinate 18,970,488 of JAQMYG010000020.1, forward strand.
ATATATAAAATAAAATGTATTTCTGTTTTAATATTTTTTACAAATAAAAATATATATTTTTGTAATAAAATATTGTTTAAGCATTTAAGAATATATATACAGTAGACTGTATATAAATAATTAGAGTTCATAATGTTAAGGAATAAGGGCGTGTGAGTGTGAGATTGAGAAACGTCTCAGGTCAGAGTCAGCAGTGTCAGTTTCCAGCTTCCATCATTTTGTTGATCGATCCATCTAGAAACCTCTGTAGTCCAATTACGGAGCGTGGACGCCAGTGGGAATCATTGTATTTATTCCCATTTGTACGATTGTGGTAGAACCTCTGGTCAACATTCACACACTGCGGGCAGTTTGGGTACGCCAGTTAATCTACTCTTCATGTCTTTGGACTGTGGGAGGAAACTGAAGAACCTGGAGGAAACCCACCAAGCACGGGGAGAACATGTGAACTCCATGCACCGGACCCCTTCCCATTCCCTTGAAGAAGCTGGACTTTTTTGTTTTGGGACAGAGTGGTCTAGACTGACTTCCTCATCCTGCTGCCGCTACTAACTTAAGCACTTTTTTCAGAGGATAGGATCTTCTCCCAAGCAGGATCTCCTCCCAATTTTTAGGGGAACTGTTGTGAAACAGGGAAGTGATAAAGCGAATCAGTCAGGGAACAGATAAAATAAGGATTTATATTATAAACTATCTAGCTTTATCAGAAATGTGCTATAGTGCGATAGTTAAGTCCAGTTTCTCTCTTATTTTAAATAAAATGTTTGCGAGTGGAATAACGTCCATGTGAATTCTACAAATCTGCGTATCGTAGGAGTTCCTGCTCAGCAGACCAAGATTAAAGTTGGAGACCGAGTCCGAGTGAAGTCGTCAGTTAACAGCCCAAAACGCAGCTGGGGAAGAGTGACGCACGAAAGTGTGGGCGTGGTCAAGAGTAAGTCTTTTGATTGACGCCTCCATACACATACATACATATACAGTATGTTATACATTCTTATCATGTGACTTTAAGCTCCGGGATGCGCAGTAATAAATAAATATTATTTTGGAACAGGTCTTTCTGGGGAAGAAATGACCGTGGACTTCCCGGAACATCCCGACTGGATTGGGGTCGCTTACGAGATGGAACTTGTGTCTTAAGTCCTTATGAGTCGTAATTATTAAGATTTTACAATTATATTTAATTGACGTGTCAAAATGAGTTAATAATAGAAATCTGATGTGGTGTGTAAAAAACAATGAGATGTTTCTATGACTAAATTCTAGAAAACTAGAAAAGCACAAATTACGAATAATGTTATTTTTCTGAGTAACAATCAATAAAATCTCTCAGCTAAGAAAAATAAACACAGTGTACTGGACATGGAAATAAAGAAATACATTTTTAAACAAAATTATATTTTTTATGGCATTTAATAATACATCAAATTAATAGAAAAATATTTTCAAAACATTCATTACAGATAAAAACATTTGTCCTGCTACAGGGAAAAACAAACAAACAAACAGAATCTACTTTAACAAATAATTTGTTGTTTGAGCAGATTTCCCTGCCTATGATCCATCTTCAAATTGTTTTAAATAGGACCTACTTACTCTCACATGTTCTTGATGCCATGAATGTATAGCAGTATATATTTAAAAATTATGTATATTTATATTCAGAAGTTTATTTCTCTAAAGCTGCTTTGTGATAATCTTCATTGTTAAAAGTTCTCAGTTTTGGGCAATGTACTCAAATCGTGTATTTGAGTAAAATAAGAGATCCCCAACCAATCAAGTGAAAGTAGAATTTAAAATTCTTACAATTCTTTAATTTTTATGAAAGTTCTGAGCTTGTATTAGCTCACTGTAGCTTTTATGTCACAGTAAAACCTCTCTCTCTCTCTGCTCCCATCTCAGCATCTCAGCATCTCAGCATCTCAGCTCCTGTTACATGATTAAGCACTAAAGTGAAGAACAAGTTACACATAATAGTCAGGAGGGGGCGACATTCCTGCTTCAACTGGAGTTATGTAATGCAATCCCATGCAGAAGTGCAAAAATAACATTATTTGCTGAAGAATGTAGTGGAGTAAAAGCAGAAAGTATTGGCTAATAAAACTACTAAAGTACAGATATGTTAGTATGTGTTTAGGTAAAGTAATGAAGTAAATGTACTGCGTTATCTTTATTATTTCTCTTAAAGTGTTATACACAAAATAAAATTGAAGTGATTGGAAATGACTGGAGTGGGAATAATGTTTATAATGGCTTCAGCACTTTAAAAGTATGTTTTCATTTGGAAACAAAGAGTAATTTTTTTAATGCATTTTTGATGACATTCACAATCCAAATGGCCAAAACACAGTACTGGTGGTGATGTTTTAAAATGTTATACATCTAATACAGAAAATGTGTGTGGACAAAGAAGCTACTTCTGAAGTTTATACAACATGGAGGTGATGAAATCTCGCTTCCCTAAAAATGTCAAGTTTCTAACTTCAGCCGTTTTGGAGAGATGATTTTATATCTGCCTCAAAAATGGCCATTTTTCAGCGTTATACTGTTTCACTTCAAACAATAATCATTTAAAATGCAAATTATTCATATTTCTTTATGATTATTAATACTAAACTTGGTGTAAGTTTCTAGACGTATATGACCTGTAAAGATTGTTGCTTAAATTAAAGCATTCCATGTAAAATTCCCTAAAAATCAGTAGTGTCCGTAACAATGTAGCATTTTAGAATAATATACTTGTAAAGCAGGTTTATGTCTTTTCATGTGAAATCTAAAGGGGCCAAGTTTCATCTGAATAACAGTTAAGATCATTGAAAGATTTGAAATCGAAGAAGTTACGGACACTACACCTGGGTGAGATGCTTTTTAGCATCAATACAATGTTTTGGCTGAAATTTGTATTTCTTTATTTTTTTATGGAATGGGAATATTGTTTTATTCCTGAGTAAGGAGGCAGTTAATCTTAATCACTAGGTGTGAATTTCTTTTGATTATAGTGAATCAGAAATACGTCTCATTCAATCAGTTTGCAAAAATGTTGGCGATGCTCCAGCTCTATTACATCATCACCAACAGGACACAGGAAAACATATGTTAATAATAATAAAAACATGTTAATACCAAGAGATTTCCACCTACAGGACGGTTGAGAGTGAATAAATTAGTGATTATTTCCTTATGGTGTGATTGTGAACAGAGATCAGTGAAGAGATGAGAATGAAGCTCGAGTTGAAGCTCTATGTGTGACAGACTGATGTTGATGATGGTGATAAGAGCCATGAACAAAAATGTTCTGAAAAGTATTCCTTATTTACCAAAGACTTTATAGAAGGCTTTAAACTTGTGAAAATGTTTTAAACATCTAAAAAGATTAATGCTGTACTCGAGTTTCCTGTGAGTCAGTGTTACATTAAACCCCTCACACGTCTTTGTAATGTTGTTTTTTCCAGTAAAAGGCTTTATTTAAGTAATTTTGGCAAAATGCATGAATGAACCTAACTATTTAAGTCAACCGGTATAGTTCAGTCAAGTTCAGTTTATTTCAGAGGGAGTGTTGGTAAAAGGTTAAAGTAAAACACCTTCTTAAACATAAACATATACATTTAGCCAAATCATGGTATCGGTGCTAATTAGTGTCTCACCTACAGTATGGGTGAAAAAGTGATTTATTAGATCAGATCATATAACACCAGTTTTCATAATACTTATACTAATACTTATAAATACTTTATTATTATCTCCCGATCCTTGCTTCGTTTTTTTTGTAAACATGCATAAATATTTATAATTTTATCAAATATATATTTTGCTAAATACAATTTAATTCTCTTTTATGTCTGTAATACCTGTAACTTTTTAAAAATTCAAATCTTCCAACGATCTTAACTGTCATTCAGATGAAACTTGGCCAATTTATATATCATATGAAAAGACATAAACCTGAAAAAGTGTATTATTATAAAATTCAAAACTGTTAAGATATTGCAATATGAATTTGACATGGTTACGGACACTACAGATTTTTTGCTTTTTAAGCTTTTATCAAAAACTATATTTACAGGTTATATGCTTCTAGAGGCTTACACCGAATTTAATATCAATACTCAAAGAAATATGAATAATTAGCATTTTAAATGATTATTGTTTGAAGTGAGACAGTATAACGGTGCAAAATGGCCATTTTTGGGTCACATATAAAATCCTGTCTAGAAAAAAACGACTGGAATTTTTAGGGAAGCGAGATTGATCACTTCCATGTTGCATAAACTTCAGAAGTAGCTTCTTTGGCCACTATATAAAAACATGAATAAAATCAGCACCAGTACTGTGTTTTGGCCGATTACATTTGTGTTGCACAAAATATTGGAACAGAGTGAAACCACAGAACTTCCTCTTATAGAGCAAAGAAATATAAATATAAAAATAATATATATTTATAATATTGAAATATAAATCTAAAAAAAAGTTCAATGTTAACCAAAGTTAAAAACATTCTTTGCGAAGCTTTTTGATTTCAAATCGATGTAGAACATGGTGAGGGTAATAACCATAAGGAAGAGAACTCCGATCCTTGAGATGGAAAGCCAGAAGAAAATGCGCATGTTATCAGTACAGCCCTCACCTACAGAGAGACATACGGTTATTGGTCTGAATTCTGGATTCTGATTGGTCAGAATTTTTAAAAGCTTTTACAATCATTACTACAATTATTCTGCACTATGTATTAAAAGAAATACATAATAAATTTCAGAGTGGAAACTAATTTTATTTTTCAAAATTCTTACCTTCTACTTTGCTGCTGTTTGAACACTGGGGTGTAACAAACTCTGTCTTCAACATTCTGAGTGTAGGACGGTCTTTATAAATAAATTAATCAATGCAAGAAATAAAAAAAAATAAAAGCAGTAAAAGGGTGTTAAATAATAAATCATAAAGCTAAGTTTATGCATAATTCAAAATTTAAGTATAGAATAGTATAGTATAAAAGTATAGTATGAATCAGAATTTTCCCCTCTGTAGGACAAATAAAGGTTTATCTTATCTTATCTTACTGTATCTTATCTTATCTTATAGGTTTTTGTTTTACCTTGAAATTGCAGACGTGTTCCAGATGTGAACCGTATCGTGTTTCCCTCCATTTCTCCACAGAAATATTCTCCTCCATCATCTTCTCTTGTTTTATTAATGTTGAGGTCAAATTTCTGATCATTTACAGTAAAACTGAAGCGGATATCATTAAGTCCTGTATCGAAGGTGTAGCCCTGAGCGTTATTGTACGGTTTGGCCAAAAACTGAGGCAATTTTCCAAAACGCTGCCTGTACCAAACTAAATTAAGTTTATTTGTGATCTCACTAATGTTACACTCCATAGTTACATCTTCTCCGCGCTTTACTGTTTTCACATGAAGCTCCTTGATGTCAGAAGTTTTTCCTGTAAAATGTGTTTTATGATGTCAGTAAATTATTTAAATAGGTATTTTTCCTATTTTAAATTAAAGTTTAAAAAGTTCCTCACCAGTTGTGCAGAGACAAAGCAGAGAGTAAAGAGCCACAAAGAGTGTGATCATCGTT
>JAQMYG010000020.1:19062842-19072887 GCA_030014215.1 Clariallabes teugelsi
TCATCTGGCAAACTAATTATCACACGTGTCTGAGATTCATTTCAGTGATCCAAAGAGCCCTGAGACACAACACCATCAATGAGTTTAATTTAAAAACTAAACATTTAATGTTTGACACTTACATCCAATTTGCATAATAATTTGGAACGCCGGTGTACAATGGCTGCATTAGTGTAGAATTCTGACTAAATACATGAAGCGAATATCTTACCCTAGACCCTGCAAAAGCCTAGTGGTCTAACACTTTTTACTGTATACTAACAATTTTTATAGTATATATTCACAGCATCTCAGGCATACACACCACGGGTAGAAATAAATAAGGAAGGATTTAGACTGAAACTTTTTAATCATAACAGTGTAATTTTATTGTAATTATATTGTATTCATTTATATACATATATTCAACATCCTATTTGATTGGAGTTAGATACTCCTTTAGACTTTTACACACTTGTTTAGCAATAAAGACCAATTGAGAGATTGAGAGAGAGCGAGATCATCATCATCATAATAATAATAATAATAATTTTTATTTATATAGCGCCTTTCCAGAGCTCAAGGGCACTTTACAATGAGTGAAAACAAAAGAAGATAATACAAACCGACATTGGAGTACTGAAGTAGAAAACAATTAAGTCAACAAACAGACAAAAAGAAAAAAAAGGACAGACATGCAGAGGACAGGTGGATTCAGGTGTAACATTCGGAAAACAAGTGAGTTTTGAGTAAATATTTAAATACTGAGATGTTGTCATCCACCATCTGGGACAACACTGTCCTAGACCAGAGTCTGAGTAGGCCTGTGCAGAGGCTACTGTTACGTGCAGAGGTGCGTGTGTGTGTGTGTGTAGTGCACGTATGTGCGCATGCGCGACGGCTGGTGGCGGCGCGTGCGCGATCTCTCCCCTTTTCTCTTTCTCGTCGGGATTGGCTGGCCCTGCACCGGCGCGTCCTTATAGGATGGAGGACGAGAACCGGAAGGTGCGCGACTTATGCCTTCTGTGTGACTTACGTGCTCAAAAGATTGGTTGTTTGGTTGTTGGTTTGATTGAGTGATTGTGTGTGAGTTTTGGTTGTGTGGAGAGAGAGACTGTGTGTCACGCCCTGTGCTCTCTCATTCTCTTTTTGTTGTTTCTTTTCTGTTTTTGTACGTGTGGATGGAAGTGTTCCTCCCGCGAGTGTATATAGTTTTCTTTTGTTGTAAATATAGTGTATATATTATTAGTTTTGTTGTATATAGTTATAAGGAAGCAGTAGGGGTTGGGTGCTATTTTTGTTGTCCCCCGTTTTCTCCTGTTTTTGTATTTATAGTTAGGTAGTTAGTTTAGTGTTTGTATTTTGATTTATATTCTTTTTCTTTAGTAGTTCAGTTAGCTTTAAGGGAGGAGATAGGGGTGGGGTTTTGTTTATTGTTTTGGCCTAGGCCCAACCCTGAAGCCAAGAGCTTCCTGTGTGTGTGTGTGTGTGTGTGTGTGTGTGTGTGTTTAAAAAAAATAAAAGACCACGCACTGAACTTTGGTTGCAAAGTTTATTTTTTTTATTTAATATTTATTATTTTCTTTGTTGCGTCCCTGGACCCTAGACCGGGGTCGTAACACTACTATAACCTACACAAGAGCCCTTTTGTCATGGCTCCACCCACTGATCTGCCACTCCCCTTTTAGTGAGATTAGTCAGTGTGCTGGTGATCTGTGAATATGTGGATAATAACCAGCCAGCTGCAGGCACTGTCTCACCACTGTTTTGTTCATACTGCAGTTTTATTAATTTGGTGCGACACCAGCTCATGACCAAAGCGGAAACCCACCTACATTAGAACGTCACTATTCCCAATTTTCACAAATGATGTTTAGGATGCAATGGGGGTTTCTGGCCATATAATAATTAAAATAGGCAAAACCATGTGGATGCTTGCGGAACCTCTCACATTACAAACAACAAAAGTATCCCTGATAGCAGATGACGAAGATCCACGTTTCTCTGGAAAATCCGCATAACAGTGACATTACACTGATTTGTGCCAGCTTCAATACAGATTCGGTTCATGAATCTAGACTTTTTTTTTGTCAAATCTGTATGAAAGTTGGAGCCGTTTCACTTCGGGAGTCAAAAGTCAGATTTGCAGACAGCAGCCGAAACCGATCCGGATTCAGTTTTGTTCCAGACATAAAAGTTGTTGCTACTGCGTTACTGCACAAGAACCCAAACGTATAACACGACTTTTCCTGCTTGTTCTTCATGTAATTAGTCACAATTTATGGTATTGATCAAGAGCAAAATATGGAAATTATTATGGCAAGAAACTGAAGAATGTGGGGACAGATTTCTTGACAGAAAATTAGAGAAGAATCACATATATTCTGAGCAAATAACTTTTACAAATCTGACCTATTAATCATTGAACGTTTACGAAGAAATAAAAAGCAAGAAGTGTTTACATTGACATTTGTTTACTACTCCCAAGAACACATCTGTAATGATGTGGTCGGTCAATAAATAATAATAAAAAAATAATAATAATAATGCAATTGTACGTAAGTATAAATATGTGTATTTTTTTTCATTGCCTGTCCACATGTGTCCCTGAGAGGAGAAATATTCTGTCCCAGATCTGACCCAGATATTTTCTAAGATCTGTAACATGTTTGCTAACAAGATTTGGCCGGGATTATTTTTGCACAAAGAGCCAAATACGGTACACATCTGTCCTGCACATCTGATGTGAATCTGTGCCAGAGCTGGCCAAAACTAGAAAAAAGCATTAACTATTGCTGAATTTAACGTCTAGTAATATAATGATTGAGAAGCGCAACCTTGTGTATTTTTAACTTGAGTTACCTGGGGATCATATCTGCTTTATCAAATTTACAAAGTGGAGGGGGGATTTTGGGGCTGTGTTTCTGCTGTAGTTTATGAAGAAATCTATTAAAACTCTTATTTATTATTTTGGTATCAATTTCCTGTCCAGTCTAAATAGATTCATTTTAATGATATTTGTCACAGAACTGAATGAGCTCCGCTGGAATGTGTAGAGGCTGATGTTATTTACTTCATCTTATATATGATGAGCCGGTTTCATAAACACACTGTAATGCTTCTGTACACCACGTAACCCAGATTAGTGTATTGGATGAATATATACACACTACTGCATGTCTATGTATCAACTCACTCCAGTTTATTCCAGTTTCCTCACAGCTGAAATTCCGAGAGTTAAATTAACACCCAGAGAGTTAAATTAACACCTTACTGTATTTATATGGATCAGTGTTTTATTGACCGACCACATGCATGTGAGCACAAACACACACTAATGGAAACACTGCTCTGTCGGGAAACTTCTTTTAACAAAGAACCTCTCTAATGACACTCACACACACACACACACACACACACACTGTAGGGACTAACAGGCCACCTCAAATGGAGCTGTGAATCGGTCACTCCAAGTAAAATGACACCCTGCTGCTACTGTTATCTCTCTATCGGTGGTGTAACACAGCTGGACACGTGACCTGGTCAAAAGAGGAAACCCAGATGACTTTCATCAACCCCACCTAAGTGGCGCAAATCTGTACACCATTGGAAGAGGAAGAGACAGTTCACGACATCAGCAGATAAGGAAAGAAGCGGTTACTTTACTCCAACTCAGCTGGCGCAGATCAACTCAAAACGGTGTAGATCAGCACAAATCTCTTGAATAGTAAAGTTTCACAACCCAGTCGCTGGAGGCGAACCTACGGATGAGAATGAAACGTAACGCAAGTAAAACAAACATCATACCTTCCTGAAATTGGTTTTCGATTCATAACTAAACCGTAAGATTAAACCCAAAGCTCTGCTCTTGTGACTTTCGCAATTCTAGTAAACAGTAGAAGAACTCTATTAACTTTCACCCTCTAAACTGTTTAAGTGTGTGTGTGTGTGTGTGTGTGTGTGTGTGTGTGATTAAATAGCATATTTTCATGTAACGTAGATTAGTTAAATAAATTCTCTCTTCTTTATAAAGAACTGTTGTCCTGGTCATGTATTTTAAAGTTTAAACATTTGTCCAGATCTTACGTTACTTTGCTCATAATTGGCAAAAACCCGATTTTGTATTATAATCGTTGGCTGGGGGATAAACAGGATCTGTAAGATACACTACATCGTGCTATACAGTGGACGGATAATATAATATAATATAATATAATAAGTTACTGGCAGCAGAGACACCAGCAATCTACTATAATTTTACAGAACTCATACTGTTAAATTACTTTACAGTAACAAATTTAATTATTAAAACACAATATATTTTTTTACAAATTACAGTAGAATACTGGCAGCACAGACACCAGCAATCTACTATAAGTTTACAGTATACATCCAGTATTACTGTTCAGTTTGTTGGTGCAGATGCCGATAATCGCAGAGTTGAAGATGAAGGACTTCCTCGTGCGTCCTCTTCAGAATAAAAGCTTTATAAATAAGTAATGACGTTTGCACCAAGTTCACATATACTTGACTGAAAATTATCTTTTAAATTGTTGCTTGTAAAAGCTATGTTTAAGATAATAACACAAAACAAATTACTTCGATACAGTAATGAGATTTGATCAGCTTTGCACTTATAGAGTTCAATCAGTTTCCAAAAAATACTGAAACGTTCCATTATTTAACACATTAGCAAATAAGACTAGACCCCAATGCACTGCAAAATACTAAAATAAACATATTAAATAAATACAGAAGACTACTGTTAAAAAGTGCAAAATATGCTTTAATGGAAAACAGTATATTACTGTCAGACTGTGGCTGTTTTATAACAGCAATTTTTTACAGTGTACCCGTCGGTGGTACTGCTGAACTCTAAGGGTTTTAAACACAGTTTTTTTAAACAGCCACACACACACACACACACACACACACACACACACACACACACACACACACACACACACACACACACACACACACACATTTTTGTCTTCCTGCCTTACATTAATATTTGCATGATTGTTAAAGTTTTGTATTTGACATGTTTAAGTGTAAACACTACTTGGCCAAAAAAAAAGAAAAAAGTTGCACAGTCTAATAATTGGTCTGATCATTGTTAGCTTTGATTATGGTACATTCACTGATGTATTGTTTTAACCAACTTGTGCAAAATCACATTCATTTTATTATTTTTATTTTTGTTTTGGTTTGAGATTGATGATGTCAGATCACTCCATGAAGTTTTCTCCAGCACATCCCAAAGCATTTCAATGGAGTTAATGTCTCGCCTCTGAGGATGCTGAATCATGTGCTTTCAGAATAAATCTTTTGATGAGATTCCCTGCTCATTAATTATTTTGCCACATAATGTTGCTAAATCTAGACCAGAGGCTGGTACAGTGGACACTATGCATGATGGGAGCATCGCTTCATGCGCATCTAGACTCATCAGACCACATGACCTTTTTCCATTGCTTAAAAATTAGTGGTTTAATGTTTAGAGCTGGGCAACTATACAAGTTCTGTGCCATATTTGGACCAGATGTGATAATGATCCCTGATTCTGAGCTGGACCAGTTCTGTCCTAAATTTACATCAGGCTCTACAGAACATATCTGTGCCAGTTTTGTCCCATTGTGCAAAATTAAGCTGAGACAAATCTGTTTGCTGGTTTTGTTGGAGATTTTGGAAACGTTTGGGCCAGATCAAGGCCAATGTATATACTCACTTACTCATTTACTCATCGTCTATGCCACTTTATCCTGTATTCAGGGTCGCGGGGGCCTGGACCCTATCCCAGGAGACTTAGGGCACAAGGTGGGGTACACCATGGACAGGGGTGCCAATCTATAGCAGGGCACACACACATGCTGTACACTCACCCATTCATTCACACACTACGGGCTATTTGGGAATTCAAATTAGACTAATCTGAACTGTTGGAGAAAACCGAAGTATCCAGAGGAGCAGGTTTCTGGTGTACAATGTCCACTCCTTTTTAGACCTAACCATTGCTGTAGCAAAGTTATATGAATGTCGTACTTTACCTTTTGAAAAACAGTTACAGCAGCCACAAAGTTGGTGTAACCCTGGCAGAGCTTCTCCTCTCGGATTGTGAAATGGCTTGAAGAGAATAGAACATTTTAACTAACACATGCTATCAAAGCACATACAGGTCACACAAGAATGGGGAAGCTGTGTAATATAAACTGTAAGAGAGAAGTGCAGTCATGATAGAAGTGAATGTGCAGAGTTTAGGATGCTGAAAGTTGCTTCCTTCCCACAGTCCAAGGACCTGCATATTAGGCTAAATAGTGTTTACAAATTGCTGTAGTGTGTGTGTGCATGCTTGTGTGCCATGTGATAAATGGCATGGCTTGTGCCTTGAGTCCCCTGTTCCATAAACATGTCCAGAATAAGCAGCATACAGAATTCAAATTCAAATTCAAATTTTATTTGTCACATACACAGTCATACACAGTACGATATGTAGTGAAATGCTTATATGACTGCCAGTGACCTTAAAAATAAAAGCTTAAACATAAGAGATAAATATGAATAAAAGAAATTAGAAATAAAATAAACTAGTAAAATATACTGTACAAGTAAAATAAAATATACTGTACAAATATGTAAGAATGAGTGAGTGAGTGTGTAATAAATATGACTAATTATATTACAAACAATTTGTTTTTGAAATGTCTTTTGGGCTGAACAATAAAGTTTTTTATTAGCATTTTTTGTATTATTTAATTGGTGGATTAGTTACTATTTTATCTTTCTCTATTTAAAATATGCAACAACACACCCTTTTGCCATTATACAGTTTCTACAAGACAGCATAGTGGATATTGTGCCAAAATTGTGGCCAGTGATTTTAAAGGAGGTAAAGTTTCTGTCAAAACATTGCCGTGACAATACACAAAAGGAGCACTTCGCATAGTGTCATGCAGTAATCCTTGCATAGGAGGGATTTCTTGTAATACTCTGATCCAGTAGGTTTAACACAGAAGTGTTTAATACAGTAGTCTTTTCTTTATAAGTTCTTAATTTCTCTTTGTGGGATGGGGGGGGGGGATAGGGGTGTTATTTAAGAAATAAACCTGTCCAGTAAAGTATGATTCATATTGGTTGTCTTGTGTAATACTGGCATAATTTTATTGAGCAACAATGAATAGGTTAAAATATTTAAAAACAGATTACTCTTTAACATTTTATTTTAAAATAAAAATATTTATTTACTTTTCAAATATCTAGATTTGCGTCACGGTGTGCGCCTGTGATGGGCGTGCTCCGAAATCTAATATCGCTCCTTGCTCACTCCGAAGTTCACTAGGTAGGTGGCCTCCTCTTCTGCAGGTGTGCAAAGGGGCGGTGTTACAGGAATAGGCACATCTGGTGAGCTATCTCCATTAATGGATCCCATAGGAGCTGCTGCCCACGCCGCCCTGCAAAAAGGGTCGTTACCATTACAATCGGTCACTTGTATTTTCTCTATAGTAGCGTTTGATCTGCAGACACTACAGTTAATTTAATATGGAAATAGGGACATGTAAACATTTTGTCATTTGCTGGCGCATTTTTCCACATTTTGTGGATTATTTTTCAAGAAATGAAATTCACTGGGCAGTATGTAGATTTTCAGTTTCATTTTATTTTCAACCTCTTTAGATTCTTCAACATATTACACATACTGTACAAGATTCTTCCTAACAGAAAGGAAAGTGAAAGTAGACCACGATAAGCAACAAGGTCCATCATTCTTCTGAAAAATTTTAGATGCAACTGTGGCTCAGAGATGTGTGGTCTAAAAGCAAATGGCAAAGTTTATATTAAGATAAACAAATCAAGTGGAAAATATTTAACATCCCCTTTTTTTTATCTTATTAGAAAGTTTGTCCACCTTAAAGTTTTCAGAGATAACAACACAAAGTTTCATTTTAAAACATGAACATGAGAAACATGAATCAAAGATTTCAAAAGGTTTGTGGCAAGGTCGGGCAAATTGGAGAAAGTTATAAAGGATCCCTGAACTCAATGCTAAATAAAACGAGCAGATCATTTAAAGAAGCTTTCCGTTTGAGAATTTGTGTCTTAAGATAAATGAAAGTTCACATAAAAATGGAAAGAAGAATAAAGAAACGTATTTTATGTGCGTAATTTCACCATTCTGTTATTTAATAGCGTGTGCTGTTATATAACTGTAGAAACAAGTGAAATGAGTGAAAGCTGATTCTAAATATTTCTCACTTAAACAGCTGTGTGTAGTTCCCTTTATTTACCAGAATGAGATACATGATAAGCTCTAAAACCTGGTTTATTTCAGGTTGGTTATTATTGCCTTGTTAGAGGAAGTAAAGGTTATATTAGTACAAAAATGCTTCACTGCAGCTGAGGGGGAAATATAGCCTCAAGGGACGATAAAGGAAGAGGGTACGCATCTCTCTCAACGTCTTTAGTGTTGATCTTTGTCATGGAGTCATCGTCCGTATTAACTATGGATACTTTTCTCAAAGCATCTAATGAAGATTTACTATAAAAATGTGTTCTGAGTATAACAATACATTAAATAGGTCTAAACGTTTTAGTGACTTATTCATGATCTGAAGTCAATAGTTTTACCATTTTATTTTTATCACATGCATATATGTGAGGAAAAGAATAGATTTCTTTTATTTACTTAATTGTTTGCAGCTGTAGCTTAGTGGTCCTTATTAGACAATCATAACATAAATTATTATTATTACAAAGAGAGGCTGGCTTGTACACAATAGCTGTGACATGTAAACTTTGGCTTTTTATGCTGTTTGATGGTTGTATATTAGTTTATTTATTTTGTTGTTTAATTTTGTTGGTATTAATAGTTTAATTAAAAATGTTATTTATATAATTTTTCTAATTTTTTTTTTCTCATGACATTTTGTTTGGATGTCAAAAGTAGTTTAAAAAAATCAATCATTTTACTTTGACATTTATTTTAAATCTATTTATGCATTACACTCATATTTAATGGTGTACACATTCTAAAAGCAGTCAGGAATATTAAAATTACACAAAAACAGTTTTAGGACAATAAGAAAATGTACTACAGTACCTAAGAATCTCTCTCAGTCTCTCATTCTCTATACAACTTATTATGTACAGGATCACATGGACCCCAGGGGAATTGGAGCATGAGGCATGCAAGCACTCACACACTTGAAAATGAAAATGAGCTAATCTGCATGTCTTCAGACCGTGGGAGGAAACTCGGGTACCCAGAGGAAACCCAGCAAGCACAGGAAAAACATGCACACTCCACACACAGAGACACAAAGTTCACCTAAGGTGAACAATCAACCCTCCACCTATGCCGTCCACTTTAGAACCTCTAAATAGACTTCTTAAAAGATTATCCAACAAAGATCCAAGAAACTACAAAAAGTCATAACATTCCGAAAAGGTTCTACCTAAATCTATTAGCTGAGATGATGTTTAACACTTTTTTACAGGTATAATGTAAGTATTGTTAACTATAATGATATGTTTGATTATTTGGATTTGTTTCAGAGTTTTTTTTATTTTTCACAGAACTAGTAATCTTGCTGTTTTCACTGTCTTTAGATAAACTTAGCTACGTAGCTAGATAACAGTGTAGGTGCTTCTTTAGCAGAAATTGGCAGATAGTATTACATTATCGACAAGATAAAAAACAAAGTCTGTTGTTGCACTTAAAAAGACAGACTGAGAAATAAACATGACACCAGACAGTCAGTAGAAACAGACCAGCTGCCAATATTGAATGCTAGGTTTTTGTATTTTGCTTCTAGCTAGGTATAATCTGGCTCGCTGATGTAACAAATACCGGCACACTTTAAAACAGAACACACAAAAGTAAGAACATGAATAGGAGTACATAAAGTAAACTAGTAGTCTTACAATCTGCATGAAACAGTAACACAACCGTTAATAAAACACAAACACCAACAGTATGTAGCAGCATTAATCTTCATTAAACTTCTTCTATCAGAGAGGTTCCAGCACACAGGACTGATAGAGCTCCAGTAGATCATATCTGTAAAGT
>JAQMYG010000020.1:19231422-19243844 GCA_030014215.1 Clariallabes teugelsi
CCCATGCATGCCTCTGGGCGTTAGGAGAGGGAGCCTCGGGGAAGAGTTTCTGAAAGTCTGAGATGAGTTTGGGGTCTAGGACAAACTTGGTCTTAATGGGCTTGAAGCGAGGTGGCGTAGTTGGGACACGTGGAAGGTCGGGTTGATTCGCCGCATGGTCGAGGGGAGCAGGAGCTTGACAGCGCAGGGGTTGATAATCTTGGTAATCATGAAAGGGCCTACATAGCGGGGAGAAAGTTTGCGGGAGATATTTTTGCGGGGAAGATCCATGGTGGAGAGCATAACCCTTTGTCCTATTCTATATTTAGGGGTCTGGGAGCATCTATGGTCCGCTTGATCTTTGTAGGATCTGCTGAGTCATAGCAGGGTCTTCCTGGCTTGGGCCCAGGTTCTTCTACAATGGCGGACAAAAGCTTGGGCGAACGGGACCCTGACCTCCTGCTCCTAAGATGGAAACAAGGGTGGTTGGTATCCCATGCAGCACTTGAAGGGGGATAGACTGGTGGATGATGAGATTTGGGAGTTGTGGGCATACTCAACCCAAGGTAGGAACTGGCTCCAGGAGGTAATGTCTCGAGTGGCCATACACCTCAGGGCAATTTCGAGGGACTGATTCTTTCTCTCAGTCTGGCCGTTTGATTGGGCATGGAAACCAGAGGACAGGCTGGGAGTGGCCCCAATCAGCTTACAGAACGCTTTCCAAAACCAAGAGGTGAACTGTGGACCCCGGTCTGAGACAATGTCCATACGCAGGCCGTGGAGCTTGAATACATGGTTAATTATGAGTTCATCAGTTTCCTTGGCGGACAGAAGTCTTGGTAGGGGGATAAAGTGTGCAGCTTTAGAGAACCAATCCGCCACGGTCATGATGCAGGTGTGGCCGGCGGAGGGGGGTAACCCGGTGACGAAGTCCAGGGCAATGTTGGACCAGGGGCGGTGAGGGATGGGCAGAGGTCTGAGGAGGCCAGCTGGGGCCGTGTTGACATGTTTGGACCTTATGCAGATGTCGCATGCCGAAACAAAGCTAGAGACGTCCTCCTTGAGGGTGGACCACCAAAATCGCTGCTGGGCTAGTGCCAGAGTTCTGGCAGAGCCAGGGTGGCACGAGAGTTTCGAGCTGTGGGCCCACTCTAGGACTTGAGAACGCAGAGCGAGGGGAACGAAGAGGCGGTTAGGGGGCACGTTGCGTGGGCTTAGCTCATGAGAAAGAGCTTGCTTGACGCTGGTTTCGATGTCGAGCTCGGCCATGGCGTGGAAGCAGGGGGGCAGCAAAATAGTTTGACATGCGGCAGGGTCTTGTGTGGTCATAAATAGTCTCGAAAGAGCATCCGGCTTGGTGTTTTTTGACCCTGGTCGGTAGGAGAGGGTAAAATTGAACCTCGCGAAGAAGAGGGACCACCGGGCCTGGCGAGAGTTGAGCCTCTTGGCGCTCTGTAGATACTTGAGGTTCTTGTGGTCGGTCCATACTCCGTTCCCTGTAGCCAGTGTCTCCATTCCTCCAGGGCTAACTTGATGGCTAAGAGTTCACGGTCTCCAATGCCATAATTACTTTCAGCGGAAGTTAGGCGGTGGGAGAAGAAGGAGCAGGGGTGCAGTTTATTATCCAGGTTGGATCTTTGTGAGAGGACGCCTCCTACTCCAGTGCTGGAGGCGTCGACCTCCATGATGAACTGACATGACGGGACTGGGATGGTGAGGATAGGGGCAGAGGTGAACCGCTTCTTAAGCTCGCTGAAGGCCTTCTCAGATTCCAGATTCCAGCTGAAATGGGTCTTGGTAGAGGTGAGGGCTGTTAGAGGGGTGGTGATAGAGCTGTAGCCTCGGATAAACTGACGATAGAAGTTAGCGAAGCCTAAGAATCTCTGAAGTTCTTGCCGTGAGGTAGGAGTAGGCCACCTAGTGACGGCTTGGAGCTTGGCAGGTTCCATCTCGATGCCTTTGAGTCTGATAGCAAACCCGAGGAATGTGGTAGACGTGGTGTGGAACTCGCATTTTTCACCCTTGACGTACAAGTTGTTCTCCAGCAGCCTCTGCAGCACCTGCCGGACATGGTGTTGGTGTTCTTCTGGGTTTTGAGAGAAGATCAGGATTTCATCAAGATATACGAATACTGAAAAATTGAGGAAGTCCCTGAGAACGTCATTAATTAAGGCCCGAAAGACTCTGGGGGCATTGGTAAGTCCAAAGGGAACCACCAGGTATTAATAATGTCCAGTTGGGGTATTGAAGGTTGTCTTCCATTCATCCCCTTCCTGAATGCGGACGTGGTGATAGGCGTTGCGCAGTTCGAGCTTGGTGAAGATCCTGGCCCCCTGAAGAAGTTCGAAGGCGATTGACATTAGAGGAAGAGGGTACCGGTTCTTTATTGTGATGTCGTTAAGGCCCCTATACTCAATGCACGGACGAAGGGAACCGTCTTTTTTGCCCACGAAGAAGAATCCAGCCCCTGCCGGAGAAGAGGAAGGCTATGATTGCTTTCCTGACCCAATCAATGTGTGGGTTGTGTTGGGTTAACCAGGGGAGGTCTAGGACGACCGTGGCATGTGATCCCTCCATGATGAACAGCAACGTCTGTTCCGAGTGGTTGCCTGAGAGAATGAGAGGGGTTCTGTGGGTGATAGATGGGAGCAGACTCCCGTCGAGGGCCTGGACCTTGAGGTGGTTCTCCAAGGGCAGCGCAGGGATACCCAGGGTTTTGGCGGAAGCCGCATTCAGCAGGTTACGGTCCGAACCCGAGTCAACCAGTGCCTGCAGTAGGTGGGTCTGTTGCTCATGGGTGAGAAGGATGGAAAGCAGGTGATGTTGATCTGGGAGCCTTCTTGGAGTCTCGCCCTCTAGTGCTCCCAGCTGAACTAGAGGGCGCCCCCTTTTGCTGGACAGTTCTTGAGCAGGTGTCCTGGTTTCCCGCAGTAAAAGCAGGCTCCTTCCACTTGGTGGTGATGACGCTCTTCTGGGGTGATGCGGGTTCTGCCCAGTTGCATGGGTTCCTCCTGGGGATCAACTCGTAGAGAAGGGGGTCGAGGCAGAGTCCTGGGTGGAGGACCGGTATCCATAAGCTCTTGTAGAGATGAGGGGAGCTCTCATGAGATTAGCTCATCTTGGAGTGTCTCCGTCAGACCTTCAATAAAGACGTCGCATAGTGCTTGGTCATTCCAACCGCTGGAGAGGGCCAGTGTCTGGAACTCAATGGTGTAATCGTAGGCCGAGCGTGAGCCTTGGCGGAGTTTCAGCAGTTTTCGGCCCGCCTCCCTGCCGTGGGATGAGCGGTCGAACACCCTCTTCATTTTTTTGGCAAAGTCCTCGTAATTGGAACAGCAGAGGTTGTGGGAATCCCAAAGCGCAGTGCTCCATTCCCAAGCACGTCCTGACAGAAGTGTGATGACGTAGGCCACCTTGGATTGTTCAGTGGAAAAGGTGGAGGCTTGGAGCTCAAAAATCAGTGAGCACTGGGATAGAAAGGAGCGGCAGGTGCCTGGATCTCCTTCGTAGGTGGGAGGGTCGCGGAGGCGTGGCTTCTGTTGCACGTGGGGGTTTCCTCTTTGCGGTAGGGAGAGTTGGAGCCTCTGGAGCTGGGACGTGATGTCAGCGAGAGACTGCTTTGTGCTGAGAAGTTCCTGCTGATGAGCTCCAAGCAGAGCACCTTGACTCTCTAGTGCTGCTCTCATACGGTCAGAAGCCGCTGGATCCATAGCTGGTTGGATTATTCTGTTCCGAACACGGGGCAGAAAGATGTGAATCCAAGCGTGGATAATGACTGTAACGAGATGCGGTGGCGTGGTCGGGAAGCGTGAGCGAAGGTCGAATGCCGTGAAGTCAGTCCATGAAACGTCAAAAACCAAAGCACGAAGCGAGAGCAGTAGTCAAAAAGATCGAAACCGGAAATACACAGGAGCGAGGCAAACAGAAACAAAAAGAAAGAGAGACAGGAGCCGTAAATCAAGGGGAGAAGCGTGGGTCGAAACTGGGAGATCAGACCAAATCGACAGGCGAACATCGGGAACGAAAAAAAAACAAAGTGAGGTCGTAACGTCAAGACAATGAAAGAAAATGCTAGAGAATCGAGGTTTAATCACACACAATAATCCAGCGGTCTGAGCAGCGTGCAACGCGTGCTTAAATCACTGGAATAATCAATGGAGGAGATGAGATACATTATGATGCATTTAACCCTATTCCAAGCCTTCCACAATCAAGGGTAACATTGGTTTGCTTATTTCACCTTTCCTAATAACCAAAATTAAAAGCATATATTCTATTTAATGACCTTTCTTTAAAGATGTTGTTCAATTAAATTTTCAAATCGCAATTTCACCTCATACTGACCAACTCCTTCCAAAATATCATGCAGGATGTCAATAGCATAATTTTCTAAAATACTGAAATATTGCTCTGTATGAATGTATACTCTTTTGATGCCAAATGTAGAGGCTAATGTTGGATCACCTACTAAATTTATGTAGTGTTGGTCATTCAGAACTGCTGATCTTCCTCTGTCAATCATCCTCTGAGAAAACTGACTGACCTGAAATAATTTCTACAGAAATAATTTGCTCTAAAAGGTTCCAAAAATCCAATAATGCTATGCATAGTCAAGTTATCACTGGTAAATTGTGGTAATTAATGCAATATACAGGAATTTTAATTCAATTCAATTTTATTTATATAGTCCTTTTAACAATGGTCATTGTCTTAAAGCGGCTTCTTGAAATGA
This sequence comes from Clariallabes teugelsi, assembly GCA_030014215.1. Classification (NCBI taxonomy): domain Eukaryota; kingdom Metazoa; phylum Chordata; class Actinopteri; order Siluriformes; family Clariidae; genus Clariallabes; species Clariallabes teugelsi. The sequence goes on from JAQMYG010000020.1 coordinate 19,236,134, forward strand.
AAATAAAATTATGGAAATGTCATGGAAACTTCAGCAAATAGAACAGCAACTCCAGTAGTCTCTATCATTTTCAGGTCCTTGACTAAGGGTTTCAGTATTTCATCAATACCATATTTCTTAGCATCTTGTGCATAAAATAGTGATACCAGGTGAATGTTCATTAAAGCAGAATTCACACTGGGAGGAAGATTTCTAAGGATGAAGTAAGGGCAGAAAAATGTATGTGTGCACTTTTTTGAGCCCAAAGGATTTGCACACTCAAATTTATCATAGTATAATTAGATTTGGAGGGCAAACTTACTCCTTGAAAACAAAGGATGAGTTTTAAAGAAGCCTTCATCACAGAAGTCCTCATATTTGTCAGACTGAGTACATATTTGCATCATCTCACAAATACTTTCATTCTTGAAAATGAATTGAAGTGTTTTCTATATGGGAATATGTATGAATTTGTCACTTATTGTAGCACAGCCACATTAAGGGCTTTTTTATATGGGGGGGAAAACGGCATAAGCTAAAAAAGGAAAGGCAGCTGTGCCCCATAATTGTCCTTTCAGGTTTTCATTCATTCTGAACAATTGGTGGTGGTCCCGAAAAGTACTCTTGCGAGAATTCGCAGACGGGTAGCGAGAGGTCGGCGGTGATGTAGGAGGTCACCTGGGCCGCCTTTAAAGCGCTGCTGCGAAGAAGCGAGGGTGGAGAGAGATGAGGAGAAAACAGCGCTGTCTATGTTCAAGAGAGAGAGTGGAGACAAAATGACAAATTGGATTACCGTTTTCTGGATTAATCTTTGCCGGACACTTCCACTACCCTCTTGCTCTGTTGCCATGCTCCTGGATCATTTCATTACTGCCTGTGAGACAGACACATCGCTCCCAACACACACGCACTCGCTCTTTGCAATAATCCAGATACACTCACACACACACACACTAGCTTAATTTTGTATATATTTTGTAAATATTGTTTTGTGGTGCACCTGGTTTGGTTTTTCTTTCACTTAATACACTTTGGGTTTTGTTTTGAACTGTTGTCCTGCATCTTTACTTGTTCTTCTACGCTTACGCAACACCGGAAGGTAGATTCAAGAGCCCATAATAGTGTAACTAAGTTGACTGTCGTAGCCGAGCGTTACATATTGCTGGCCCGTATGTACGGAGAATCTGTTTTGTTGTGTGTATTTTCCGGTGCTGTGTGGCTTTTGCAGAGCAAGATGGACGCTACAATCTCTAAATATAGGAATTACAGTAACGCTAATGCTAGTGGTGCCGTGAAGACCGACACTGTTGTTACTAGCAATATACCTGATAATGATGTAAATGTTGCCATAGATGCTTTTGTGACTCGCCGTAACCCTACTGCAGAGATAACCTCATTGATTAGTTCATTGTATATATCTGATAGACATGATGATGACCCATATTGTGGGTCATATGTCTAATGTGGATATTGTACAAATGCTGCAAACTGAGCTTAATCAATGTAAGTGGGATGTATTGGCTCTTTCTGAAAAAATGGGCACACTAGAGCAGGATTTAAGAGACTCTATTAACAGCAAAATTAACAGGAAAACCAGTTTTCGGCAGGCAGTCGACGCAGGCTTAGCAGAGCTGGAGCGCTACTGCCAGGAGGCCATAGAGAAACTGGAGAGAGCTGTGATTGACTGATTTTTGCAGCGAGACGTTGTATGGGAGGAGCAGATGAAGAAGCTGCGGAAAGGGTACAACATCAAAGAAGTCACATAACTTATGACATTCCTTCTGGCATCCCAGCTCCTTTATCTACTCAGCATACCTCCTCAGTTTCGCCAACTACTTCCTCCTTTTATGCTCGACCGCCCATCCACCTGGAGTTTCCCTCCTTCGGCGACACCACTGAGACAGCAGATGCGCTTAACTTCATCGAGCAGTGTGAAAACTACCTCAACATCAGGACACTGCCCAGCGGCGAGCTGATTGGAACTCTCAGCACAGTGCTACGTGGACCTGCTCTGAGCTGGTGGGAGGCAGAAAAAGGCAAAGTCATGGATTGACTTTTGGGAGTCTTTTAAACAGGCATTCCTGGCTGCGTTTTTACCCAATGACTACTTGACCGAAGTGGAGGACAAGTTAAGGTCGCTGGTGCAACAGCCGGGTCAACGCCTGAGGGACTTCGCCTATGACTACCGGGTCCTCTGTCTGAAGTGGAAACCTGATATCTCGGAGCAAGAGCTGGTGAGCCTTGTCCTGAACAACATCAACCCCAAAATAGCTGGCTGTCTCAGAGGCACTGTGAACACCGTGTAACAACTGGTGAAGGTGGGGTCGATGGTGGAGAAAGACTGCATGGGAGCTAAAGATTACTGGAAAAAGGTGGAGAGTCAACACAGTAAGGGGAAGAACAAGAAGCAAGTTACAGAGCGACTTCCATGGAAACATCTTGATGGACTTTCCATTGCTCAGCCCAATGCAGCACCTTCGATTCTCCTGGTACCCGTGTCAGTGCAGGGAAAGGAGGTGAATGCAGTGATTGACACTGGGAGCACATACACTCTCATGCAGGAGAGCCTATGGTGACAACTGGGTGATCAGGATGCCAGAAGTTCGTCATGGCAGATGGGAAGATCCACCAGACGAAGACGCAAAGAACCATCTACTACCAATGGCACGACAATTCTTGTCACCTCCAAACCTACGTCATGAGTGACCTGGCTTTCCTCATAATAGGACTCGACTTCTTAAGAGCCACGGGAGCCATCTTGGAGATCGCTCAGGGAAGGTATGCCTGGAGGACAGCAGGGGGCTTCACTTATCATCCGTTCCTGCCTCTCCCAGTTAACTTTGACCCATTGGCCAGCTCCCTCACTCACCACCCGCCTCATTGTTATACTGCACCTTGCCACTAGAGGCTGCTCTCCCACAATCCACCTCCGAGTGTCCCGCCGACCCAAACAGGGGCCTAGTCGAGCTAGTGAAGGCCCAGCTGGAAGACAGGACAATAGCTCAGCTGTGCACAGGAGTGCACCTGAAGCTGGTGGAAAACCCTCGAATCGCCTTCGAACGACACCAGGGGGCGTTATACCGCAGTGTTGCAGGAAAGCAGGACGGAAAATTCCAGCTGGTGGTACCCCAAACTTTAACCCAGATGTTCTTGCGGCACGTCCATAACCATCTGATGGGAGGCCACCGGATGGCACCGGACGGCAGCCCCCCCCGGCTGAACACACTGTTGAGGTTCCTAGACATCGCCTGGTGGCCCAGCGTGCGCAAGGATGTCTGGTGTTATATCAAAACTTGTGAGGTATGCCGGAGGCAGAAGAAGGAAGCCAAAGGACATCGGAGAAAGCGGATCAACTGAATGCCCCCTCAGCCGACAATCATATTACAAAGCCTCACGGAGGAGGGGAAATACAATCATGAACCGCGGAGAGCCAAAGGAGCCAGCTTTGACAATACCCGGTAGAAAGAAGCGCACTTTCGCCCGGGCAAACTGGTTTGGCCAAAGCCGTACCCACACTCTTCTGCCCAGCAAGACGATTCTGCTAAGCTAGCGCCCAAGTGGGAGGGACCAACTGAAAAAAAACAATGTACTGAATGTGGTGAATTTTTACGGACGCTCTCCTCTGACGCTGGAAGCTTGGGGGGTCTATGTAGCGCAGCCACATAAAGGGGGGGAAAAAAACGGCATAAGCTAATAAAGGAAAGGCAGCCATGCCCCATAAAATTGTCCTTTCAGGTTTTCATTTATTATGAACAATTCTTTTTGGTCCCGAAATGTACTCTCGCGAGAATTCGCAGATGGGTAGCGAGAGGTCGGCGGTGACGTAGGTCACCTGGGCCGCCTTCTGCCGCGAAGAAGCGAGGGTGGAGAGAGATGAGGAGAAAACAGCGCTGTCTATGTTCAAGAGAGATAGTGGAGACAAAACGAAAGGTTGGATTACCGTATTTTTTGGATTAATCTCCGCCGGACACTTCCACTACCCTCTTGCCTTTAGTGTAACTAGGTTGACTACCTTAGCCGAACGTTACAAATTTACTCATACATTCTAATTTTACTACATTGTCTGGTGTCATACCTTACTCCTAGGCACAGTTCACCAGGCTGTACTTTTTCCATTTTCCGCTAAAATATTTCTTCTCTTTCATATCAGCTGGCTAAAAGGATTGTCCACATTTTTTAATTACTTCTCTATCGCTGATCTGGATGGATTGTGGGTTGGTAGTAAGTTCAGCACTTGTTCCTGCATATTTTCCACTAATTCCTGTAAATTCTTAAATGTTAAAAGAACTACAGGGGTTCACCACTTCCCAAAGGGGAAGTGGGGTTCACCACTTCCCAAAGGTCTGGCTATATGTTTGTGTGTTCAGTCCTTCAGTCCTGTGCAAATGTACAAATGTTTAGAGGTTAGTTTTGTTGTGTTTAAACATGAGTGTGAAGGTGTGAAGAAACATAGCAAGTCCAATCAGCTCCTTTGTCTTGCTGATGTTCCGTAGGAGGTTGTTCCTTTGGCACCAGTTCTCCAGATTCCTAATCTTCTCCAGATAGGCCGTCTCATTGTTGTCAGAGATTAGGCCCACTACGATGGTGCTGTCAGCAAGTTTGATGATTAGTAGTGGCCACGCAGTAGTCGTGGTACTATGGAGCGATATCCCGGACAATTTGCAATTGCATTTGCAATTGCGTTTCCCATATGTGGACGCACAAAGTATGCCATAATTCAAATGCAATTGTAAACTTTGCATTACCGTTAGCTTTTTCGCCATTGCAAACACTGGCAAATTTCAAATGAAAAAGAAAAGTCCATTTGCATTTGTATTTCCCATGTCTTACATGTCATGAACCTGTCATATTTAAATAGCAAAATCAATTACCACGTTTGTTTTTTCACTTTCTCTGAGTCGCGCGTCAAACTAGCCAAAATTCAAACGCAATCGCTAATCCATTTGCAATTGCATTTCCAATGTGTTACACGGAAACTTGTCAATCAGCGTCAGGGGTGGGTCTATACTGAGGGGCGGGATTGTACAGGGAGTGACGTCACTCGCAGTCGACCGCATTTTGTCGGTCTCGCGGACATCGGTTAGAACAAAAGCGCGGGCCTAATTAAAATGTAATAATGGAAAAGTCCATTAGCTACTGCGAGAGGCGGCTGCAGCTCTGGAACAACATGAAGTCGCGACAACATCAGTCCCGACAACATCACTCGGGACTCCATCATCGACTGCTCCTTCCCCTCCAATGAGACACAAGAAGTGACCGTCAAGGTGAGGAATTATTATTTATTATTATATTTATGTAATAATCAACTATTTAATTTACATAATATAATTTGACAACAACGTTTTTCTTGTACCTGTAAAAGGCGTCCGGTCTGGGTTTTAAAATTGTCTAAAATATCCGAAATTATATTTTTTATGTTCTGGTATTTTCATACTGTCACTGTTGTAACCACGTTAGTTTGTTTTATGTCTCCTAAACCCTCTGTGTGTGCGTGTCTCTTCCTCAGGACTGAGCAGAGTCCGCAGGGTCGGGGTAAGGTCTGTAAGAGCAGGCATTTCTGATCAAGGTCAAGGCTGAGATGCCAGGCACGTTCGCCAATGAATCTCATATGACTGCTGTTATGTTTTTGGAGATAATCTCCTATGCTTGTGTGTATACGTGCCCGCCTGCAGACCCAGCCTGAGGAGGCTATCTAGGATCAAGTTTTGGTTTTGTTCTTTGAGTTTCGTTTTGTGTGTTTTTTGTTATCCTTTCAAGAAAGACTTTAATTAAGAAAAGAAAAGAACAAGAAATAAATATTGAAAATTTATCTTCACAAAAAATACCTGCGTTTGCGTCCTTTGAATAACACAGAATCATGACAGATGAACGGACCTTCATGGACGCAGCAGGAATACCCCTGCCGGATGAGAATGCGCGCATCCACAGTTACCTGCATGACCAGCAGCAGTAGATCGGAAGCTTGGCGCAAGCCGTTCATGACCTGGCGTGCAGCGTGAGCCAATTCGCAGCATCGAAGCTCCCTCCAGTTGTTCCACAAGCGACGGGCACACCAGCTATTCCACGTCCCGCCCCTCCAGAAAGGTACGGAGGTGACCCTGAGGGTTGCAGATGTTTTTTGCTTGCTTGTGAACTTTATCTGGCAGAATTTCTGAACATGACTGACTCTCAGAAAGTGAGCTTTGTTACACAGCTCACTCTCACCGGGAGAGCTATGGACTGGGCTACGGCCGTGTGGAACACCGGAGGCGCCACAACCGCCAGGTATCGGCGCTTCATCGAGGCCCTTCGCGCTGTCTTCGACCACCCGGACCAGGGGAAATCTGGAGAACAACAGCTGCTGAGGCTAAGAGAAGGTAACACACCTGTAGCCGAATATGCGGTGAAATTTCAAGTTCTGGCTGCTGAAAGCGGGTGGTTTCGAGATGGACTGAACTCGGAGATTCAGCTAGAACTTGCATGCAGAGACGCCGAGTTTTCGCTGGAAGAGTTTACCTTCAGTTCACCTTAGCGATCAAACTTGATCAGCATCTGCGCAGTCAGCAGCGACGTCCACCGCTACGAGCAGCTCAACGACCTGCGCCTCGCCGCAGAACTAGTCCTCCTCAGCAGCCAAAGGGTCCTCCGCCGCCGAGCCCATGGACATGGGTACTTCGCACCTGACCAACACCGAGAGAGCAAGAAGACTGACTGCTGGACTGTGTTTATACTGTGGAGGCGAAAAGCACAAAGTCAACTCATTCCCGTTACTAAAAGTAACACACCGCACCCCACCACGCACACACGCACCTTTTTGTTTACCTGCTCAACTTTCATTTAATACTCACACTGTGTCTGTTTTTCATTTAATAGATTCCGGGTCGGCTGGTAACTTCATTTCGTCCTCTATCCTTTCCGCGGTGCAAGCTCCAGTGTCGAAGCTTCCGTCCCCAATATCTGTTAAAGCTCTGGATGGCCACCTGCTCAACCAGTCGCCACTTAAAGTAATCTCTGCGCCCCTGTGATTAACGTTTCCCGGCCACTCTGAGGAGATAAAATTCTTTGTTCTCCCTCAGGTGGAACATTCCGTCGTGCTGGGTCTCCCCTGGCTCAGCTTTCATAATCCTAATTTTGATTGGGCAAAATCTCGCATCCAATCTTGGTCTTCGAGATGCGCTAAAACATGTAAACCGCTAACATTGGCAGTCCAAGCCACCACAATTGAGAGCCCGACTGATAAAGTGTCCATTAGTGTGCCACCAGAGTATGCGAGTTTTAAAGACGTGTTTAGTGTTAGGGAAGCCGCGAGACTTCCTCCACATCGTCCGTGGGATTGTAATATTGAGCTCCTGCCTGGGAAAGCACCGCCTTACTCGCGTATCTATCCATTATCCCTGGAAGAAACCAGGGCGATGGAGTAATACGTGGATGAGGCTCTCAAGCAGGGTCTCATCAGCAGGTCCACGTCTCCAGCTTCGGCAGGTTTCTTTTTTATAGAAAAAAAAGGCGGAGGCCTAAGACCCTGCATTGATTATAGAGGGCTCAATGCAGTTACAGTAAAATATAAGCACCCACTGCCATTGGTACCGGCCGCTATCGACCAACTCTGAGGTGCCTCCATGTTCACAAAACTCGATCTCCGCAGCGCTTACAATCTCGTTCGTGTGCGTAAAGGAGATGAGTGGAAGACGGCGTTTAGCACCTCATCAGGTCATTATCAATATAACGTAATGTCTTATGGGCTGGTAAACGC
>JAQMYG010000020.1:19527564-19537933 GCA_030014215.1 Clariallabes teugelsi
CAGACACACACACACACACAGACACACACACACACACACAGACACACACACACACACACACACTTGTTCCTGTGCATGTTCACTAAAGGTTTGGGTTTTTTTTTTCCTTCACAGACTTTGGCTCTAGTCCTGCTCTCTCTCTCTCACACACACACACACACACACACACTCTCGGCTCTCAGGTTCTGCACTGAAGCTCTGATTCTCCTCCAGACACGAACATCACGGCCTCTGTATCCTACAGATGTGCTTATTTAAGGCAGGTGTTATAATAATATTTATAATATTATAATAATATATTTATGAATCATAAAGTTGGTTCTTTGTACAGTTTCACGGTGGTGAAGTTTAACACAGAACCGAGACAGAACCGGTGAAGATTCTGAACTCAGGACCGGTGCAGCTACACGACGGAAAACCATCAACAGTTTATAACTGAGCGGAAAATCCCCAACTGCAGCATCTGCAAGGAGCTCCCCCTAGAGGCAGCACTGGGGAATTACACTGTATGTGCTGCAGGAGTTCAGCTGTTTATTACAGAGGATTAATAATAATAATAATAACAATAATAATAATAATGCTGTAATGCTGTGATCTTGTGATGATGGTGATCTTGTAGATTTATTTTTTTTCTCTGCAGATTTTGCTTATAGACACTTTAATGCCTCGTAAAACATTTCTTTCTAGTTTTTATTCACTTGTTTCCTCCACACACACACACACACACACACACACACACACTCAGACGGGACCTGTGCAAACCTACACGTCTGCTGCAGAGCGAACACAGGAAGAGAAGCTGAACTGTGGTTGTGCTTTATTAAAACAAAGAGAGCCGAGGAGGAGCTGATTTGGGGGTGTCTTGGTTTCACTACACACACACACACACACACACATACACACACACACACCAAGATAGAAAAATTCAGAGGGGAAACTCCGAGCGCAGTTCGTGTGGTTTTGTGCGAGTACCTGAGTGACATTAGAGCTGGAAACCACTCAGAAACCGTCTGTTTACATTCTTCAGGAACTTCCTAGCAACCGTCTCCAAGACACACACACACACACACACACACACACAAAAGACATGCAGTTCCGTAAATGATACCGTGACACACTGTGGCAGGATCAGAGAGCACACACGTCTGTGTGTGTGTGTGTGTGTTTGAGACGTCACAGTCTTTTGTTCCTGACGCATGATACACACACACACACACACACACACACACACACACACACACACACATGAATTCTTCACATATTTCTGAGAGTAGTGTCTCAGAACGTTCAGGGGAAGCCGTCTGACCTTTCACCTCATTTCGAAACACATGAGCGAGAAGATTCTCAGAACTTTCAGTAGAAATTTTCAAGAGGTTTCGGGTTTGTGTTGTGATGGAGTTTTAAATGACATCTGGAAGATTCTAAAACAGGTCAGACCCGAGACCCGGTCCTGCTCCAGATTTAGACTTAGGAACAGATTTGTTTATCATAATTCCAATAGTTGTATTTTATTTGTGTTATTGTCACTGATGGCTTTTTTTTTTAGCTTATTATTAAACTTATTAAACGTCCCCATGGAAAACATTTTTGATTGACTGATGGAGAACAAACGCGCAAAATTCACAAGAACGATGGAGACAGAACAGATGCCAGGGCTGCAGACACAGCTGGAAGTGAAACGCCAACAAATTCTTATGATCAAACTCCCCCCCCCCCCCCTCCCCACTGTTAAAAAAAAATTAAAAGAAATTTTTAATGAGCTACTTTTCACACACACCCGAGGGAGGAAGTGAACCCTTGAATATATCTATTTTAAATATTTATGTTTATAAAACATCTAAAACGCTTCCAAATGCATTAAAACATCTTTAAAATGTCCTCAGGTGTAACGAGTGTTATTAGAATTTATAATATAAAAATATTACGGAGGTTCAGGTCAGAGCACACAAGACCTCAGACACTACAGGCGACTTGGAAATGCCAGTCAGTCTAATCTGCAGGACTGTGGGAGGAAACCGGAGTGCCCGGAGGAAACCCACCGAGCACGGGGAGAACATGCAAACTCCACGCACACAGACCTGAAGGCGGGACTCGAACCCTCAAGGTGCGAGTCCACAGTGCTAACCACTACACCGCCATGTCACCCACTCACACGTTACCATTAAAAGAAGAAAAAAAAAACCCTGATGGTAGTCTGTCATTTAGTGTAAGGTTCAAAAGATCAGCAAAAAAACCTGACAGACGCCATTAAAACGTCTCTAATGTTCTAAACGTTTGCAGTAACACAGATCGGCTTTACAATGTTAAGTTTCACTGAACTGACATCTTACATGGAGAATTAAAGTAGTGAGAGTGAATGATCTGCACCTGAGGAGAGTCACAACCACAAGGTCATGTGTTCTAAAAGTGCATAGGTTTGATTAATGATCTTCTTGGTGTATATAGTGGCACCTCTCCTAACTTTTTATTTATTATTTTTAGCATATTTGTTATTTAAATGATTCTGATCATCAAACCAATTTTAATATTACACAAAGATAACCTCATTTATTAAGAATAAAAAATTCTCCAAACCTGCCTGGCCCTGTGTGAAAAAGTAATTGCCCCCTAAACATGGTAACTGGTTGTGCCGCTCTACACAGCTGCACTCGAGCGTTTGCGGTAACTGGCATTGAGTCTTTCACATCGCTGTGGAGGAATTTCGTCCCACTTTACCGGAGATCCGCAGCCGGAGGTCTAGAGAGCTGATTGGCCGAGCTCTCTCAGGGGGGAGGTATGAGAGGTACTTAGTGCTCCCACATTAATCACGGCTCTACAGCCAATCAGGGGCGTCTGTGAGCTCACGCACACGGAAGGAGGGGATAGCGCTGTCCTCCGAGTGTGTTACGCCACCCCCAATGGTGCGTAAGCGAACAGTTCGAAAAGATGCGGTCGGGTGGCATCACGTGCTTCAGTAGGAAGCATATGATGGTCTTCGGCCAAGTGGTGGTAGTAGCCTTAATGTGGAGCCCCCTAGTGATGGGGAGGAATTGGACACGACTAAATTGGGGAGAAAATCCAAATTTTTTTAAAATGAAACCACACTGAAGGGTTTTCAAGCATAAACGTCCTGTTAAGGTCACATCAGACACTTGACTTTGACTAGGCCACTCCAAAACCTTAATTTTGAGCCATTCAGAGGTGGACTTGCTGATGTCTTTCAGATGACTGTCCTGCTGAGACAATGATCCAAAAGATTAAGGACAGGTCTTTAGATGTTGTTTTGGGTTCTGGGATGAGTCACCGTTGTAATTTTGGTCAAACAAGGTTCACCACTGTTCCAAGTTTTCTCCATTTGTGTATAACGTCTCTCACCGTGGTTCACTGGAGTCCCAAAGCCTCAGAAATGTCTCTGTAACCCTTTCCAGACTGATACGTCAATTACTTTGTTTCTCATCTGTTCTTGAATTTCTTTCAATCGTGTTGTTTGTCACTTTGTCAGTCAGGTTCTATTTAAGTGATTTCTTGATTCAGCAGTTCTGGCAGTAATCAGGCCTCGGTGTGGCAAGTGAAGTTTTCCAAAAATCACAGTTCATTCATGATTTAGAAAAAGGGGAGAATTACTTTTTCACACAGGCCCAGGCACATAATAATGAAACCTTAATACATGAAAAACTGGGCATCACAGGGCACTACGGCAATTTAAAAACACCAATTATCCTAATCTGCATGTTTTTGAGATGTGAGAAGAACCCAGAGTACCCACGAAGTACAAACATCAACACACAAAGTGGAAACAAGGCGTTCAAACCTCCTACACTGAGATATATAAAACGTCCTGCACTGTTCCTCACATTAAAGAACGTAATCAGACACAGCATTACCAGCATGTTATATAAATCCCAACACTATAATGATCTATAAATAATCCCAAAGGAACGTTTCTAAGAATATTCTAAAAATATACAAAACATATACACTACATTTTCAAATGTATTTTACTTTCTAAGGAAACACACAAAATTAGTCTGAATAGAAAATTTAGCAAAAGAACAAGTCATGCTGACATTGTTAGAGTTAGAAATAATGATTTTGATGGAAATGATGAAAGTGTTCTTCAGACTTTGCCTTCAGCTGAAATAACTATTTTTTGCAGCAGTTACAGTCTGACAGACCCTGAGGATTACACTCAGAACTCCGGCTCACTTTAATTATTTGTGAATTGCAAGAATTGCAGTTTATTTGGAAAACTACGAAATGTGCAAGTGATCCCAAAGTTTTATATATATATATATATATATATATATATATATATATATAGTATTTATTTATAAATTATTATAATTAATTATTAAATTTATTGATTGATTTTGTAGGTTAAACAGCATTAATCGTGCGCGTGAGTAATGTATATTTGTATATTCGGTTCGTCCGGATGGTGACCCAGGTCTCTTATTAAATTGATCTAAATGTCCTGACCGAATGCACAGGTGCACAAACCCTCCAGAGGAAACACGCAAACACCACAGCATGGAAACGAGACGAGTTTCAAACCTCCCACCCTGTGATACAGTATATAAAAGGTGACGGGGTAAAAAGTAAACCACTGCTGCACAAACCAGAGCAAACGAAACCGTCAGGCAGGATTCGTCTTCCACACAGTGTGGAGTGATTATTGATGATCACTTCTTTTCTATTCATTGATATCTCAAACTTGGACGTATTCGAATCTTTTTTGTTTACACAAACATTCCTACAACATTCCATAATGATCTTATGTTCGGTAGTGAAGAGGAGGATTCTGTCCAAAACACGATCCGTCTTGAACAATCCGTCTCACCCCCTATACAGTGTTCTCTCTGACCAGAGGAGCAAATTCAGCCCGAGACTGATTAACACCAAGTGTTCTACAGAGAGCCACAGGGGATCTTTTCTCCCAATGATACAGGTCTTCTCTGTAACGTGTACACTATAGAGAGAGTCACTGTCACTAACAATAATACAATTTTATTACAGACCTGATTTGTGCAATATTTACTAATGCTCTTGGGTTTTACCACTTTCATGTGCTATTTCTGATTTCCACATATAACTTGTGCAATACCTTTTCCTTGTTCCCTCACATGTGCAATATCTGTGTATTTAATTATGTTTAGTGTGCAACTAGTTTTAAAGATTTTTTATTGTGTCTAATTTATTACTCTTTTTCTTTCCTCCCGTAAAACGACTGTAAGCAACTTTAACCAAGACTAAGCAATTTCCCTCTGGGATCAATAAAATTTTTTGAATCTTAAATCTTAACGTTCCATACGTAACTGTGAGAATGACGTTATAGTGCATTATAATATAGTGAAGGAAATTAAAGTTTTATAACAGGAACGTTACCATCTCAATTACTCTCTGTTCTACTTTGAACTCGTCTCATTATTGCTCCTGCTATGTGTGTGTGTGTGTGTGTGTGTGTTTGTGCTCATTTTTTACAGACTTTCTTTAACAGTATTTACAGGATCATGGCCAGGCCTCTGTGGTTAACACGACGTACAGTAGGTGACCTACACAGGGGCGGTTTCAGACGGGTCAGTGTGAGTAATGTGTGAGACCCGCTGCCTCGTTAATGACCGAGCTGTAAAGATCAGACAGTGGGATGTGAAAGTAGGTCTACACGCTCGCAGCACTGTGACTAATTTAAACTAATTTAGGACATTCGTGACATTTGAAGTGGAATCTGGTGATGGTGGCAGATTTTATGAATGAATTAGTGGATTGAAAGTCCATGAATAGATATTCTTTATATTTTTTTAAAAAAGCACAAATGAAGAAATAAATAAGCTGAGAGTTGAAAAGTGTTGAACTGTATAATGAAATTGCTGTTGTTTTATAGTAATTCCTTATAGCTTTTATACTGCATTAATATTAATGTATAATCACACACACACACACACACACACAGAGCTCTGTGTTACAGCTCTGAGTTATGGATCGGACGATTGGTGGTTCGAGCTCCGGCTCCACCAGGTTACCGATGTTGGGCCCTTGAGCGAGGCCCTTAACCCTGTCTGCTCCAGGGGCTCCGTAAAATCCCTGACCCTGCGCTCTGACCCCGGCCTACTAACAAGAAGCTGGGATATACGAAGAGTAAAGAATTTCACTATGGGAAGAAGATGAGCTGCTGGAGACGGTGTGATGCTCTGGGAGATGTTCTGCTGCTGGGAAACCTGGGGTTCTGCCCATCATGTGGATGTTACACTAACACAGACCTCCTCAATAAACACTGTTTCAAATCAACTATCATGGAGACGGTGTTCCCTGATAGCAGTGACCGCTTCTCTTCCAGCATTATAATGCACCTGACACACTGCACACATCGCTCAAGAACGCTCTGAGGAACATGACAAAGAGTTTGAGATGGTGACCAACTAATTCTCCAGATCTCAAGCGTCTGTGGGACGTGCTGGAGAAACAAACCTGATCCATGGAGCCCTGAGCTCACATCTTTGTGCCAGATTCCACACACACACACACACACACACACACCTTCTGAAGTCCAGACTTTGATAGGTCAGAGCTGTTTTGGTGGTACAAGGGGGGAACTACACCATGTTAGGCAGGTGGTTCAAATGTTATGTCTGATTTCTATGTTTGTCATCTGTAGTGTACGTTTGTGTTTTTAGTAACAATGACTCAGACTGATGGAGTGACTCACGCTAATCATAAAAGTCCAACTGTGACATTAGGAAGGTTTCCATTTCCACAAGTCTTTAGAAAGAAGAATCTTATGCAACAGGCAGAGAAAATCCCGGTCCAGTGAGGCAGTAGGTCACGAATCACGTGACTGACAGACCATCTGCCCGCGTCATTCGGGTTTTTTCAGACTTTGGACTTGTCTGAAATAACTTTTGCTTCTGCTGCAATGCAGATTTAAATGAAAGATTATGTAATTGTAAGTTAAAGTTTATCCGCTGTTATGAGATAGATAGATAGATAGATAGATAGATAGATAGATAGACATTATCTTGTAAAATATGGGCAAAAACAAATAAATAAGTTCATCAATAAGGATCCCCAGGGTACAGTGTTTGCAGCAAGTGTTGGATAAATCATTACACCCCTAAAACTTTAGAGGTTTATCTTCAGAAAATGTTTTGTTAAACTGAAATCATTATAATAAAGATATATTTCGATTATAATTCCATTTGATTGATTGATTGACTGATGGACAGATGAGTAAATGCAGATGATAATTATGATTATGGATAGTAGGACATTAGGGGTCACCATGTCCTCTGTGTGGATGGAGTTTGCATGTTCTCCTCATACTCGGTGGGTTTCCTCCGGGTTCTCCAGTTCTCCAGTTCTCAGTAACTGTATAATCTGTGATTGTTGTACCAGATTAAACATTACTTTGATATCACTCCCAAATATTTCCTCAGCACAGGTCATGGTACTGAACTCCATCTGTGGAGGAGGTGACTTTTTACGCTGCTTTAGCAGAGTTTTATTTATTTGTTTTTTCTACAACCCCAACTGTAGCATCAACTCTGATGAGTATTCGGTCAGATGTTATTGACGGTTGAGATAACTTTCCAGCTCACATCACAGCTGCTATTTGTACATGTCGAGACAGCAGATGTTCTTCAGATGTGTGATTCCCAACCCTGGTCATGGGGGAGTCCCCGTCCCGTCCCCTCCTGTCCTGTCCTGTCCTGTCCTGTCCCCTCCTGTCCTGTCCTGTCCTGTCCTGTCCCCTCCTGTCCTGTCCTGTCCTCCTGCTCATCTCATTCAACCAGTTAACAATCTTTTGTGAATAGACGTGGATGTGGTAGAGCAGGTAAAATACTAAAGTACTACAAGGCAGGAGGTCCGGGGTGGGGGGCGTAGAGGGGCGTGGGGGGGGGGGTGAACCACTGATTATCATTGTGTCCTTTAATTAATCACTGATTATCAATATTCACAAACAACAGATCACTGATGAGCATTGTTTATCCACAGGCAAACTTTTTTTTTTTTGCAAGATTTACTCTATTTAAACTAATTCTATCTCTAGTCACTTCCTTTATCTTTATTTATCTTCATATTTATATTTATACCAGACTCCTGAATAATAATTCAGAGAAAATCTTTCCTTTCTTCTTTATTTAGCTTCATTTGTCCATGGGGTCACCAGGCGCCCTCTAGCGACGATTTCTGGCATGTGTTGCACACAGACTGGGACATTTGCATAAACAAAGCTAAATTATATCTTGGTTTACTGTTCGTAAAATAAATAAATAAATAAATAAATAAATGATAATACTTGTATTATTAATATCTTTATTCCGAATTGTTCGGAAGTTTGACTAAAGTCGCATCCGGACACTTTGCACCGGGGGGCGGGTGCAAAGCAGATACTCGACGCTGGTTGGCTATGAATTATGCAGAATTTTGGAAACAGTGAAACGTGATTGGCTGTAAAATTTTACCAAGGCCAGGATGTGATTGGACAAAGAAACTCGACGCGGATCTGTCAAGCTGAATTTTGGAAGAAAGTAAAGATGATTGGCTGTGAATGTTGCGAGGGGGGAAATTTGATTTTTCGCAGGGTCTAGTCACCCGGGCCAGTGGCGCAATGGATAACGCGTCTGACTACGGATCAGAAGATTCTAGGTTCGACTCCTGGCTGGCTCGGAAATCACCTTTTTTTCCCTTTCAACTTTAAACAGTTTATCTTATATTTTTCATATTTAGTTCTTAAACGCTAGTTTAAATAGATGTTTCCGTTATGGTGTATGATATATACTGATAGATTAGTTTTTTTATTTAAACTTTCCTTCTCCTTTTTTAAATGTTTTAGCGTTATTAAATATCTCTGTCCAGGATTTTGACGTTACCCGTAAATGAGATAAAATCGCCAATGAAACATTTCTATTTTATATGAACTTTATATTTCAGCGAAGTTGAATGTTAAGAGCAGGCCTCGTTTTATACCACACGAGTTACATGTAAATTTAAATATTTAATTAGCTTTTCATTTTGACATTTTCCATACTATTAAATTCCTACATGAATACTGTTTTTTTTTTTTTTTTTTTAAACGAAGCAGAAACTGTTCCCAGGACGGAGTGACGCGCCATGTTTGTCTTTAAGTAGATGCGTTTCGCAGCTTCGCCTCACCCGGGCCAGTGGCGCAATGGATAACGCGTCTGACTACGGATCAGAAGATTCTAGGTTCGACTCCTGGCTGGCTCGAGGAAAAACCTTTTCACTGTTTACCTGCTAAATTCAGCAAACAATATTTTATATTGTAGTTTTCGACTGATTCTAACTGCTCATTAAATTTTTGAGGTGTAAAAAAAACTTTTACCTTCAAAATGAGCTGAGCTGCATCACCAATGCACCAATGCTAAAGCGATATTTTCTAAAATGGCTGTAAATTAATGATGTGATCCATCACCAGTCCATGTTGTCTACTGTATGTGTATTTCTTCTCCTATGTAGGGTTTCAGGGGGTCTGGAGTCTGTACCAGGAATCTCAGGTATCCCTTTTTTCCATGAAAGTGAACCAGGTTCTAGTTCATGTCTGGTGTTCAATAGTGAACCTCCTAAGAATTGGCTTTGTGTTTCCTCAAGCTAGAGAATCACGTCATCACGTCAGTGTGTTTGTCCGTGTACGTGTCCACAGCAAACATCCACGTGGCTTTGCAAAAAGGACTCCTGGCTTCATCATTACCAGGAAGCATTTGAGCTGCCCTTTGCAAATTGGGTCCATTTTTTTTTTTTAAAGATCTTCATCACAAACTTGTCGTTTTCTGTCATAATCCCACCACCAGCCCCGGTTGTTAGTTCTAGACCAGCATAGTGTTGGTGCCCCATGGAACCAGGTTTGTGCTGTATGAGAGCCGGTGCTTTGGAAAACAGAGAACTGGTTAGAAGTCGGCACCAGGTCCAAACTAGCTAGAAAAGATTTAAAGGCACAAGGCAGGTGCCACTGTGGATTCAACAAACACACACACACACACACACACACACACACCAACTTATAAACACCAATCAGCCTGGGAGGAAACCGAAGTACCCTGAGGAAACCCAATAAGCACAGGACAAAAATATAAACTCCACACACATCGACCAGAGCTGAGATTCAAACCCTGAACGCTGGAGGTGTTACATTTATCACTCTATTGCCTTTTTCATAATCAATTACCACTGTAAAGTGGGAGTGTGGAGATATTCACCAGAAACAAAATGTATAAATATTTTTCTAACCTCAGTGATGATTACAACTAGGGCTGGGCGGTATACCTTTTCATACCAAATACCGGTGTTTTTTTTTTTTATTATTATATTCATTTTTCATATACCCCAATACCGGTGAGTGTGTGCGCACAAAGCGTCGGGAACACAGAGCGGTGGA
>JAQMYG010000020.1:19610077-19620367 GCA_030014215.1 Clariallabes teugelsi
AACATCTCAATATCAACTGTTCAAAGGAGATTAATGCATTTTTTGGACGCCTTCAGCATTCCTTTACAATGTAGAAATAAATAAATCAGGAACCATCATGGAGTTAGAAAGTGTTCTAAAACTTTTGAACAGTAGTGTACATATGTACATATATGAGTTCTGAATGATACGGTATATACAGAATAGATGCATTGATAAGCGTAAGTTATTGATGGTGCAAATATTGATGACGAATTAGTGCAATATGGACAGAAAGTGATGGTGCAGTGGTGTATTAGTTAATATTCAGGTCGGTAACAGCCACAGGAAAAAAAAGCTATTTTTCAGTCTTTTGATACAGACTGTTGGTGCTGGGATGAGAAGGAATGTTTGATATTGACTCTCGTCCTTCGCAGACAGCGTTTATTGTAAATGTCCTCCAGGGTGGGGAGCTGGGTGGGCAGTTTTCACTCTGAAGCACTCTGTGAAGTCTGCTGTACCGATGATGTCGACCATAATAAAAAAATAAGAAGTGTGAAAAAGTGACATGGAGAAACTTCTCAGTGTGTGGGCTTTTTCTGTAATATCCTGTGTATAGCCAGATCGTGTCGATATCCTCGTGCCTAGACATTATAAGTTGGACTTATAAACGAGCTCTCGGATCAGATTTATGGGACGAACTGTAATTTGGTCAAAGTATCAGCTGTATATTAAGAACTAGTCATGGGCATGAACATTTCAAAGAAATTGCTGACTTTAGTTTTAGCTATATAGAGGGCCGAAACATGATTCTCTTTTTAATTTACAGTATTATCATTATTATTATTATTATTATTATTATTATTATTTAAATAGATATCAGCAGGCAAGACATTTATTTTAGACTTCAAAGGCATCAACCAGTTCCTAAAAATTTAGAATCTAAAGAGTAAAGTAGACTCGACCAATTCCTACAAATGTCAAACAGTTAACAGTTAAATGTTCCTCCCACTGTGTAATAAAATATGTCCAATTGTGTTATTATGTACATCAGGTGCAATGCTGTACAATACCACAGGCATTTATTTGATAAAACGCCACATCCTATTCTATGTTTTTTTTTTTTTTTTTTGGTTTCGGGTTGTGTGTGTGTGTGTGTGTGTGTGTGTGTGTGTGTGTGTGTGTGTGTGTATCATCTCTGAAAGTTTCTGTCACCAAAACAAATTCCTTGTACTGTGTGCAAACATACTTGGCAATAAAACTCCTTATGATTTCTGATTATGTCCTATCGGACCTTTCCGGTCTCATATTTTTTTTATGTCTGTATGTCTGATCTAAATAATCTACACCAGTACCAGACACAGACGGACACTGTACAAGTCACATCACACTTTCTCTTTGCTGTAGTACTAGTGTGGTTGGAAGTGAAGCGTCTGCAGAAGGAACTGCACTGCGTATGATCTTATACTGTGGAACTGCACCTCACCCAGGTGGCACTGACCCTGTGTATTAATGAATAGATTCTGGATGAATGCTGAAGCGTGTACGCCGATACTCACTGCTCAGATTCAGCCAGCGCTGAAAAAGATTTGCTGGTATAGAACATTCTGTATAACTGCACAGACAGCACTGAGAAGTTAAATATAAAACTTTATCACAGGAGTAGAAATGTCATGCCTGAGACTCATGAGTTACTGACTGTTCCAACAGGGGGCGCTGTGAACAGTCTCACACTGTAAACTCACTGCAGAACAAGACTAGACTGTTTTTCTCTCTCTTCCTCTCCGAGTAAACAGTTGAGCCTGATGATTGGGGAGATTATTAAGTGAAACTGGTTGTGAGTTTATTTTACATTAGAGCTGGTTGTGGCGCGTGTTTGAGGACGATCCGTATGCTGTGAGTCTCACCTGGAGCCGAGGAACACAGAGGATGGGAAGGTAAACATCTGAGATTGTGCTTTTAATAAAATGATACATACAACATAATTTACCTAAGAATATTTGCAATATTAATCTTGTTTTGTAGATAATAATCCATCATCACAGCCTGTACATAATGATTACAGAATGAGTTATTTATCTCTCACCGACATCAGGCCTCGTTTATCGCTCTTTAATAAAGTTACGTGTAAATGTTTCTTTAAACTATACCGAAAAAAATTGCACATGATTTACAAAAGTTCTAGAAACTACAAGTGTGTAATGTACAAAAAAAGTTTGTATGTAGCCCCGCCCACAAAACTCCATAAAAGGTCAAGTGCACAGACAGTTCAGAGCATAAAATGAGAGTTCAGGGTAAAGGCTGCAAAACTGCAGTGGAAGTTTTCATTTAATACAGTAAGTTGGTTCACGTCACCGTTTTACAAAGTATCAAAACGATGTGTTTTTTGATCGAGACTCCAAATCACTGTTGTTTAAAATGTGACTAAGATTTTGAAATAGCAAATATTTTATCATCATCATCATCATCATCAGCTTAAAGCCTGAAAACTTCACATAAAATACATTTTTATTTGTCATGTACACAACCATGTATAGTTTGATAATCTGTGAAATGCTTATATGATTGTTTGTGACCTAAAAATGGAACGAGAGCATAGAATAGGAAGATTAATTAGCAGATTAATCTCTGCAGTATATTCCAGATATAAAACTGCAATAATCTATTCAAGAATATGATGTACGTTTGATCTAATTAAGGTTTACATTAATAATTGGTTCATAAATTTACACACTTAGGGAATTACCAGGGATGACGCAGAACAATATTATCACGTTTTGATCTGTACTGCGATTCTGTAAGTATCACAATATCCAGATAGATAAATATCCAAAAAGAAATGTGAAAATAATTTCCTCCTACCACACTGGACGCTGTGCTGTCTGCCAGCTAATGTGTGAATAGTTTGAGTGCGCCACCTGTAGAATTTTAGAGGAACTGCAACATTTTACCACCTTGTTTGAAAAATAGGTTCACAATGACATGAAGCTTTTTTCTCCCTCTAGATTATTTACCTATAATGGAATCGGCTCAGCTGGGTTGTTGCAGAGACCCTCCACACACTCCTGCTCACTCACAGGTAAAGGTTCATCCTTATCTTGGTAACAGACTGTCTGAGTCTTGGAGCAACTGAACACTGGAACAAGCGACGAGACGACAAAAACATCTTACTGATTATCATGAGTTACTGTAGAGACTGTAAGAGGAACATCAAGGAACTCTGTAGTGATCTTCAGCCACCAGCCTGTACAAGCAGCTGTCTAACTCCTTTTATTGAAGTTATTGTCAGAAGCTGTAGTTTTTACTCCATCCATTACACTTCAGAAAGGAAGGGCCTTAAGAGACATCATTACTTGGGGGTGTTCCTACACTAGCGTGTTTGGAAAAAAAAAACTCCCCCTGTCTCTAAAAACATAAGTTGTCTACATATTTTTTTGGGAAGCGCAGATTGCTATTGTTTAGAACTCTGATTTATAAAGAATGACTAAAATGAAGAATATGAATTATTCCTTACACAAGAAGGTGTATAAAGTCTGCTGATTTACTTGCTAATTAATACTTTTCTTTTTTTGTTACCAGCTGTGTGAGGACATGCAGACAGGAAGTCGGACATCAGGCTCTACGGGTGACGTCAGACTGGTGGACCATCAGAAACGTATAATAAAGGAAGAACCTGATGATGAAGGCTACCTCTGTAATGTAACATTACACATTACAGTCCAGACTGATACTCAGTATAATTTACTACTAAACAGATGTTACTTTCTTACTGTATGAATCTGACTGATGGATTCTCAGGTGTATGGACATCAACGTCTATGGGAGACGTCACTCCTATGGAGGAACAGAAGCTTCTGATGAAAGAAGAATCTGAGGATGAAGACTATCACTGTAAGAGAGCAAAGTGTTTCAGTGTCCAGTCTCGAACTTTATAAATGAACGTCTGACTGACTAAAGAAACGTTTCCTGCATTCTCTTCTCTTAAATGTAAATGATGGAATTTCAGGTGAAGGAGCATCAGGCTTTTTGGGCTGCAGCACCCCTGACGATGGAGGTGAGCGTATAAAAGAGGAAGATCCTGATGAAGAAGGCGACATTGGTACAGCCACAGCCTGTGGTAATGGCATCACTGTAATGTTCACCACAGTGTGTGTGTGTAAAGCTTTGAGTTCCATTGTTGAACATAGCTCTGGTTTTTACTGTCGATTCTTTCCCAAGTGTTTAATTCATCTCCATTCCTTTTTTTCCATCCACATTTCTTCCACACAGTTCCAGGTTTTAATAATGTGTTGATGGGTTTTTAACTGAGTTACAGTAATTTTAAATCTAAGTAGTTGTTTTCTTTGCTTGATCAAGCCCAATAGTTTGACCCTTCTGAAACGGCGACTTTGTTAGGCCAGACAGAGTGTTTCATAGAGCATTAAATCTCTATTTATAGCCCTTTTAATATAATTTTGTTTTATAAAGGCAAAAATGCAACTTATTTTGCTCGTCCATATCGATCGATCACAGCAATACTATGTAGTCATGAGCCTTACACATGTGGAAGTGGGCAGATAGCTGTTTTCTTACACCAACATTTAATATCGGTGAACATCAGTTTTACAAAATTGCTTTATGTTTTGTACTGCTTGACTATCACACCACCAATCTTCACTTGTTTGTCATGTGACCGTTATATTTGCATGGGCGTGTACACAAGATCAGCCTTGTCTCTGTCAATTATTATACAACAGATTGTATTTGCTATAGTGACTTTATTTTATTCATTTAAATAAAATACATTCTTACACATGTGATGTAGCCATGTATGGTGTGTGTTAATCTTTAAATCGCTTATTAACCTTTAGTTTCTACAAATTTCTTTCTTTCTTTCACTCCAGAAATGAACGATGGCCAGGTCCAAGTCTTTTCCTGCTCCTGGTGCTCTCTTTCCTGCACATCTCAAATTTACCTCCTCAAACACGTCAGACAATGGCACTACGAGGAACACGAGAGACTCATAAAACCAGGAGAAGTTAACTGTGAGAAACAGTCCACGAGAAGCTCAAGTCCTAACCACATGATCTCTGGTAGTCTAAACAGTATCCCTTCTCTAGACCAAACACAGAAAGCAGTCTATCCATGCTCCGTGTGCGGGAAGAGTTTCTCCCAGCAGAGTAACCTCCAGCGGCATCAGCGCATTCACACAGGAGAGAAACCACATACCTGCTCGGAGTGCGGGAAGACCTTTGCCCACAAGTGTAACCTGCAACGACACCAGCGCATCCACACAGGAGAGAAGAAATACCAGTGCTCCGAGTGTGGGAAGAGTTTTGCCCAACAGAGCTATCTCCAACAACACCAGATCATTCACACAGGAGAGAAACCCTATCACTGCTCGGAGTGCGGGAAGAGTTTTATTCGACAGAGCGATCTCCAGCAACACCAAGTCATTCACACGGGAGAAAAGCCACATCACTGCTCGGAGTGCGGGAAGAGTTTTATTCGACAGAGTCATCTCATCCGACACCGGCGGATTCACACGGGGGAGAAGCCGTACCAGTGCTTGGAGTGCGGGAAGAGATTTGCACAGCAGAGTTATCTCCAACAGCACCAGCGAGTTCACACGGGAGAGAAGCCGTACCGCTGCGCGCAGTGTGGAAAGAGCTTTATCCGGCACGGTAACCTCCAAGACCATCAGCTCATTCACATACAAGTCAAGCCGTATTGCTGCTCGGAGTGCGGCAAGAGTTTTATTCGACAGAGTGAACTCCAAACACATCAGCGCATTCACACCGGGGAGAAGCCGTACCGCTGCTCCGAGTGCGGGAAGCGTTTTAGAGGCAAGAGGCATCTCAAAGCACATCAAGCCATTCACACGGGGGACAAGCCTTGTTACTGCTCCGGGTGTAGCAAGAGTTTTAATCGACAGAGTGATCTCCAAAACCATCTCTGTCTTCACACAGAAGAAAAGTCGTACCGCTGCTTTACACTGTGGGAAGAGTTTTATTCGACTGAGTGTTCATGAGTGTTCTGGGGAATTCAGAACCCGCATCACTGCTCACACTTACAGCACAGTTATTCCTTTAGACCATTCATGTCTTTTTAATATTTCTGTTCTTCAGATGCATCTAAGCTATTTAAGATAAGTGTGCTGACATGCAACCATCGGCTTCTTCTGTATGAAATCTACATCATAGCGTGATTTATTTAGAGCATGAACACATACAATCTCTGTATATTTGTATGTGTATCTATTTTATGATATACATGTAAACATATGTTTATTATACATACAGAACCAGTCAAAAGTTTGGACAAACCTTCTAATTCAATGTTTTTGTTCAGTGATTTATTTTCTACATTCTAGAACAATACAGGAGATTAAAAAAAAAAAGAAATAACACATGACATTAGGTAATTAAGTTACAGTAATAACAGTTGGTTGTTATTATAAGACATGAAGGTCAGCTGTTCTGGAACAGTTTCTATAAGAACAGTATTGTGTCGAGTGCATTTGTAAAACCCATCAAGCTCCATGATGATGAAACTGTCTCTCATGAAGACCTTCCCAGGAAAACAAGTTGATTTAGAGTCACCAGCCTCAGAAATCACCAATTAACAACCAGCACCTCAGATTAGAGCCGTTATGAAGCTTTACAGAGCAGAAGTAGCAGATATACATCTCAATATCAACTGTTCAAAGGAGATTATTGTGGATTTTTGATGCCTCATGATCATGGAGTTAGAAGGGCTGTACAAAATTTTCACACTCTTAAGTTCTCTACATTCCTTTTCCCTCATCATTCTACACACAATCCTCCAAATAACAAATTCAAAACAGGTGTGATTTTTAAATTTTTAAATATAAAATATACAAGTAATATAAATATTTTTGTTGTCAGAATCGTTCAAGCTCGACCAGGTTGAAGGGGCGGGGCCAGTGCAGAGTTTCAGTTCTCTCCAGAGATGCTCTACTGGGTTCAGGTCCAGACTCAGGCTAGCCCATTCCACCACTTTCACGTAGGTTTTTTGAAGACACTTTTGTGTTTTCTTGACATTATAATTTTGGGTAATGGTCTTGATGAAGTGTAAACTTTCTTCATAGCCTGAGATCCTGAGCAGTCTAAGGAAGGTTTACGCTCTTTATTTTATTTGCATGAATTTTCCCTCTATTCCCTCTATTCTGACTAATCTCTCAGTTGCAGTCTCAGAAACACACCCACACAGCATGATGCCTGACTGTAGGGAAGGATTTAATAAGGTGATGAGCAGTGCCTGATTTCCTGGTTCCATGTAGGTCATCTTTGTGTCATCAGACCAGAAGATTTTGTTTCTCATGGTCTGAGAGTCTTCAGGTGCTTTTTGGCGGTCATGTTCCTCTCCCATCTCTACAGAGGAACTCAGGATCTTGTTTGTACTGACCCTTAGGTTCTTGGTTGTCTCTCTGACTGAGGCTCCTTATCCCTTTTTACTGTGTTTGTAGACTGTGGGTTGTTCCAAATCTCTTCCATTTGAGAATGATGGATGTTATCATGTTATTGGGTGCTTTCAATGCTTCAGATAGTTTCTCGTATCCTTCTACAGATTTGGGTCTTGACAAAATCCTGTCTCGCAGGTCTGCAGATAATTCTCTTGGCCTCATGGCTTTGTTTTCACTCTGACGTACACAATCTACAGTGAGACCTTATATAAAAAGTAAAATTATGTACAATGAAGTCACTTAGGCACCGCTGGACTCCAGTTAAATTGTAGAAGAATCAGGACCACCAAAGCTGAATCGCAAGTGTCATAATAAAGGGTGTGAATAGTTATGCAAATAGATCCAAAACACTCCTAACGTGTTTTTTCTTTGTAATTGCGGAGGATTGTTGGTAAAATGATGATTAATTAAATTCATTTTAAAGATGAGTGACGCATAAGAAAATGTGGAAAACTTAAAGGGTCTGAAAACTTTCTGTCAGTACAGTATATATATATTTATATTATTAATGACTGGTGTTATGGTATTGGGAAAACATGAGAATGATATTAAGAGCACTTGTGGCCCAGTTATAACAAGCCGAGTGCTGTAGATTCATCCAGCTAATCACTTACAGTCATGGCTGTGACTTCATAGACTGACGTCCACTACATAACCTCCAGTAGCATAATGCTGTGGCCTGAAGTAAAGTTGCACCTTACATGCAAGTTCATATGTATGAACTGTTAAAAAACATAGAAACACTTGAACTTTCGGGTATACAGTATGAGGTAGTCTGATCAGTTCCTTCCCTGTTTTTGGAACGACAGCAAATCAGCATGGCCTTTCTCTAGTTTTAAATAAGATTATCAGTATTAGCTTTTAATATACAGACACACTGCTGGTTGTATTATTATACATTTACATTTATGCAACAATTAGTTCAAACCAAGTAATCTGAGTGGTGGATTTGTTGATATTCAGCACAACAGCACTCCCTCTTGTGTGATATTGCTTAATTATAACATGGTCCCTTATGAACGTGAAAAGCACACAAATATAAATCTCTAATGCAGCAATGATGATGGTGGTATTATTATTATTAGTAGTATTATTATTCGTAGTAGTAGTACTAGTAGTCGTGGTGATGGTGGTGGCAGCAGTACTTATGTTGGTCTAAGCTCCAAAGATGATGGAACTTTGGAATTTTCTACTCATACTGTATATTATTAAATGTACTGTATATCATAAAGTAGTTTGTTCAGTAGGTATACAGTATTTGAAAGATGAGCTCCACTTGTCTCACAGGTCCATATCTCATGAACCCTACAACGAAAATATTTTATCCTTGGGTGTTTTATCCCCGCTCATGATCATTTATAAAATACTAAACATACATTTGTATGGTTGGTTTTAAGATAATTGTGCAATTAAAAGAAAGTAAATTATTTGGAACATTAAAGGTTGCCCGAAACATTTTGAAATTTGAGAAGAATATGGTCACCAAAGGTCAATCAATTGTTATGAGGTGGAGGGTTTTTTCATGCAAAACTTTACATCAGCGTGCTTAAATGGATTCCCACAAAACTTAAAAAGCCTATACAGGACAAGATTTAGCAAAACAGGAAAACCCTGGTCATATGCAAAGGTTGGGGTATGATTATGCATACGGGTGGTTCAGATAACTCTCTCAGGCAGTCATATTGGTCTTGGTAGAGTGCATATGTGCTTTCAACTGGCACTTAACAGAGGTATAGTATAGATTGACATATTGTCATGATATTTGAATGTTGGGCTCATCTGCACATTCCAGAACTACTTGCTGAACTGTCCAGAATTAAATTTCTTCATCACTTGACTTACACGCTTTATGACATCCCATGCTATATTCAACAAGGAATTGACTATATATAAGCTAGGAATTGCTACATCTACAACAGCCCCTGTCTAATAATGAAGTACACTGCCTGTGGAGGGTGATTATTAATTTGATCCTGCAGTTCTAGCTCTAGGATTGTAGGGAGTAGTGGTGTTTTATGAAGGTGACTTCCTGCTTCTCCTGGCCAAAATTCCTCTCTTCATAAACCTGCTGAGACAGGAAAGATAAAGGGTTAAAAGAAGGGATGTGCTCACCTTCAGCCTGTATGTCAGCACTGTTATCTATAGTTTGGGTAAGAAATGTCTGTTGGAGCTCTGTGCTGTTGGTGTAATGGCAGAAGGCAACCGTGTCATCTGTTCTAGTCGCACCTAATTCTCCTCCCTGGCCAGGAACTTGGGCTAGTCCTGTCCGGCAGCTATGCCAACCTCCTCTTAACGGGCCAGGAAGGCATCAGGCATCAGCAAAAGTCTCATTAAATATGAGAGATTGTATGAGCAGAGCGCAGACAGTACGGCTTTCTGTGAGTTACGGAGTTCTGTGGATATATTCAGATTTCAGTTAGTACCAGAATTTCAAGAGATCACACACCAGCTAAAGATTTGATAAAATCAAATTTTATTATAGAAAGTTCCAGAGCCCACTTACCTCTACTGTTTGAGATTGAGACCACAGAATGAGGTTACTGCCAGTTTGGCCTTTGGATGAAAGACTCTTGGTCTGTGAGATGTGACAGAGTTGGGTTTGAAGCACATGTCTGAAGCCTAGTCAGGAATGAGGAGGATTTTTTTGTGTTAGAAAATGACTGGTAAATCTGGTAAATCTAACTGAACAAGAAGGTGTAATAAACATTACTAAACACTTTCTATCTTAATGTATGCTTCTAACTGCTACAGACAGTAGTGGATACAAAAACAGTATATTTCGGAGCAGCTATGCTCCTATCTACATACTGTAGAAATAGCATACATGAACTGTATCAGTCAGGATTTAGGCCTCATCACAGCACAGA
>JAQMYG010000020.1:19849129-19863723 GCA_030014215.1 Clariallabes teugelsi
GCTGGTATTAATAAACACTGTTCTTTCTGAGCCCGCCTGCATCTGTGTCTGTTTCACTAGAGAGCACGACGTGACATTAGGCTTGAAATAAAAATAAAATATATTAAATTTCATATAAGGAAATATGTTTATAGCTCCAGACGTCTCGGCTGCGCTATGGAGTTTAATAATCAATGACTAAGAAATGACTAACTAAAACATATTGGAAAACAGATAATTATCAATTATCAAACTATCAATAAACAAAAAATATATTATTTACAAATGAATGAAAAAAACGTCATGAATTAATTTCAATACAAAGTTAATTGTCTAACAGAATCATTGAAAATCCTTAAAATTTATTTGTAATAATTATTCATTAGTGTACAGTATTTAATTCATGAACTTGTTTTTAAGGAGCCAGCTCAATGTGGAGAGTTCACCACGAACATCCTCTCATTGTTCTCAGATTTCTGAACACTTTCCTTAAACGCGGGTCTCGGAATATGAACATGACTTCATTTTGGTTCATGAGGTTTCCCGACATGCGTCTGCGTTCTATCACAGGAAACAGATAATGTGCTCTCATTGTGATGAAGATGACAATAAGGCCGAATGGACGCTCGGTTACTGATGTGTTTAACTGAGGAGGTGAAGAGGTGAAGGAGGACAGATCTACTTGCATATGTAGTACTTTTAAATATTACTTTTATTATGCTGACTTATCAACTGATTACCCCAGGGTGAATCCTAGCCTAACCTTCCAGATGCTTCAGTGAATTAAATCTACGCCTTCGGATGTACAAATGAAAAATGGACAATGTTTAATTTCTCAGTCATAGAGACAGCTGTGTCTAGAAGGTATCAACCGTCTGTCATGGCAGGAACCCTAGGGCACATGCACCAGTGGTGAGGAAAGCTTTAAATTTCAAGACGAAAAAAGATTTCCAGGGTCACAGAGGGCTCTACTGGTTCTGTCGAGTGGTAGAGGAGAGCCAGAAGTCAAAGCTCAGGCCTGGAGGAGTTTTAAGAGGTCATGGCAAAAGACATTTTGGCCTCATGTATGATAAAGAGAAGCAGACCAGACCATGCTCTACAGGGGATACTATGAGGCGCTTGAAATAGAGCGAAAAACTCTGTAATCCAGTTAAACGATATGTTCTTCATTTCAGTGGCAGTGCCAGAAATCTCTGGTGTTTTGGAGTCCATCGCCGAGGCTGAGGTCACTGTGGCAGTTAGAAACCATCAGTGTTAAGATGAGATTCAGTTAGAGATGGTAAAGGCATTGGATAAGATTGGGAGCATGTGGTTAGCACACGTCCTCAGTGGTGCATGGAGATCTGGGGCAGCGCCTTTGGGCTGCCAAACTGGGCTGGTGGTCCCTATTTAGAAGTAAAAAAAAAAAGGAATGTTCTAATTATAGAGTCCTCAGGGCAAATCTGTGCCAGGGTTCAAAAGAGGAGACTCAGATATTTGAACCTAAGACTCAGAAGGAACAATGTGGGATCTGCTTGGGGCGTGGAACAGCGGACTGGCTCTTTACGCCTCGATGGGTTTGTGAGCAGTCATGGGTCTATGCTTATCCAGTCCTCATGTGTCTTGTGGATTTGGAGAAGGTCTGTGATCTATGTGCTTGAAGATTTGCTGTGCTGATACGGCAGATTAATTAGGATTAACATTCTAATACTTTAACTAAATGTTAATTTACTGTACGCTAATGTTCAAAAGTTAGTACTCCCCTTTTGTGTAAAAACATTTTTTAAAAAAAAGCATCTGAACATATCAGGTACATTTTAGCCACCATGCTTCAGTAGCGTGTAGTTCCACCTTTAGCAGCAATAACTTGAAGGAATTGTTTCCTTTGTGGCTGATAAAAGTCTCTCACATCGTTGTGGAGAAATGTTGGCCAATTCTTATTGACAACACTGCTCTACATGACCCATTAGTTGTATTTATTCTCAGGTACATTTGCTTATTTACACTCACCCATACAGCAGGTGGCAGTATGCACCTACACCTGGTTTGTGAGCTGCTAATAAACACAAGAGAGGAAGAGAACAAGGAAAGTAATATTTGTGCTATGTCTAATTTTGTTTTTAGACTTTCAGCTGCTCCTGTAGAGGGGTTGATGCAGCAAACCATCCAATCCACACAACAACTTGGTACAGATTTTACGCCAGATGCCCTTTCTGACACAACCCTGCCCTTTTTCGGACCAGCACTGCATGTCACACCAGTGACTGGGGTTTGGCATTGGCTGGGAATCAGAATCAAACCCAGGCGTTCCACATGGCAGGTGAGAACCCTACCAATGAGCTACCAATGGCCATTTGTGCTATGGCTAATTAGAGTGCCAGGATCGTTTCTTAGAGCACTTGACCTCAAAGTCAGGTTCTGATCAGTGAGAACATAATGGTTCCAGGCCCAAGAACATAATATTAGGCTATATTGAATGCAATATTGTGCTATGCCTAATGTTATTGATATTTTGGAGCAAATGTCAAGCGAAATGCTCTCATGTACCTTTCTGCTTTATCAGCTATGGCTGTGTGGTGCAAAGGATGAGATTGGTGTAGTGATTTTTTAGGAGACTGATGGCACTGATGACATCATATCTAAACAGCGTTCTGCTTCCATATCTGATTAAATTTGTGCCTAAGAACGCTGTACTGTACTCGAGACCACCTCTTCAATGCATGGTGCCCGAGCCCGGAACAATTATTTCATCATAACCCAACTTTGGGGTCAAGTGTTCTCAGAAACGATCCTGGCACTCTAATGGTAAAACACCAATATGGTGCCACCACAACATTTCAACTGGGTTGAGGTCAGGATTTTGACTAGGCTATTTCAAAATCTTCTTTTATTTTTCAGCCCTTCTGATGTAGATTTACTGGGGTGCTGCTGATCATTGCCCTGTTGCATAACCCAATTTCAAGCTTTAACTGTCAGGCAGATGGCCTCACAGATTAGATGGCCTAATATTTAGACTCAATACGATCCAAAGAGTTTTATTATGCTTTTACACAAAACAACACCCGTAGTACTAAAAGAGGGAGTACTAACATTTACATGACTACAGTGTAAATTCCACTAAAGGCATTACTTCCCATTATGCTCAACTACCTTAAATAAGAAAACAAATATTTTTAATAATAATAATAATAATAATAATAATAATAATAAAACCCTCTACATTTATCTTCAGATAAAGAGAGATTTCCTTGAGACACATGACAGGACACTGAGTGAACCATCAGCACTTCCTGTTTAATTCTCTTTGGCTAAAATATTGAAGCAGTCTCAGGTTTATAAATACCCCATTGTGTGATGGAATGAAAAGCATCCCATTGTGTGATAATAGGAAAAGCTGTGTGATGAATAGCCGGGTGTGGGATGCAAACAAGATATTTATTTCTAAGCCTTGTGGATTTGGTATAATTTATGACGTTCATAAGTTATAAATTAAATAATGAAAGGAAGTGCTAATGAAAGTTACTTTATTTTAAATGGATGTTGTTTTAGGCTGAGTGTTTCAATTCAGGACCAAGTCTTGGATTTAAGCCTTCCTCTGCAGCCAAGATGCATAATTATTGGCGCCCTAGTCCTTGATAAAGAATGGTTAAAAAGTCTATGGAAAATGTATTTGTAGTTAAACATACATTACGGAAATGTTTTAAAGAATACATTATACATTGACCTGTACATACATACTTGACCTGTCTTCACAGGATTTTTTTTTACATTGAGCTGTGGCCGTGTGATTGGCTGGTTAGATAACTGCATGAGTGTGCAGCTGTATATGTTTAGATGCACAGACTGTAGTGAAGCTCTGTGTTAAATTGTCAAATCTGGAGAGTTTGTTTGATCGCTCATAGTCATTGTGGGAATGTTTGGAGAGCCAGTGAGAGGAGCTGGAAACGGTATTTGGATTCAAGAAGTCTGGACTGACTCCCCATCAGGAAAAGTGGAATGAAAATTAAATGAAAAATGGAGAAATAAAATTACAACCCCTAGAAAGAACTAGAAACAATAGTGTGTTAAACTCCATTACAGACCACCAGACCACCAGAGAGACATTTGAACCCGCCAGTGAGTGATGTGAGACTCTTTGCTGCTCATTGTTTTCACTTAAGAGAATGCTAGGAATAAATGTAAATGTCTAAAATGTATAAAAGTTAAATTTTATGAGTTTCTTTAAAATTGACTTAGTAACTCCTCCAAGAACCATGCACTTAAAAGAGCTACAAAACTTAAATCTTAAAGTAGCATAAATCTCACTGCTGCTATAAATGGATGAATGTCAGGTGGCTGAGAGGTTAATGTTGGGGCTTCACACCACAGTGGTTGGGGGTTTTAATCTTACCTGCAGTCTGCATGTGTGGAGTTTGATTGTTCTTCTCATGCTTGGTTTCATCCAAGTACTCTGGATGAGACAAATGCACATTAGGCTACTGGCCTGTAGTGTTTGATTGTCTGTGTGAATGTGTGAGTGCCCATCCCAAATGTTCCCAACCTGTGCCCTTAATATCTCTGGGATAGGCTCCAGGCCCCCTGCGACCATCAAACAGGTAAGTGCTATGGAATGAATTAAAATAAATGTATGTTAAACCGCACTTTATAGTCAGGAAGACACTGACTGGGACTATACTTACTATACATTTACTTACACTGGATAATACTTACTGTACATTTAGGGCATTTGTCAGATGCCCATATCCAGAGCAATAAAAAAATTTTATATACCCCTGAGCAGTTGAAGGTTAAAATATATGGTTAATGTGTTAATCATCTAACATTAACACATGAACACTGATTATCAGTTATACCTGAGCAAACTGGTGACAGGATCATGGGCACCCAAGGCTCACCCATGCCCATGTGGACTGAGGGTCAGCCCGAGCCATAGAAAAGCCAATGCTGCACAGGTTACAAAAAAAAAAGAAAAAAGTAAATGTTGGACACAGTAGAAAGGCACCAGAACACCCAGTGCACTACAGCCCACCACGCATGGGGCCCAGCAGGCAAAGATCCCAGGGCCCCCTGACCCTGCCACCAAACTCCACAGATCATCATTTGATAGTGATGCGCCAGAGAAACAGGTCCGATCCATGGACATTCCACAGCACAATGCACAGCAACACCCAAAGGATCCGCTGCCAACATCCTGGTGCCAGACACCACAGCACTGCCCAGAGGCCCTATAGAGCAACACCCTGAGGGACCAGAACCACCATGGAACCCAAATCCAAAGGTGGTTTTAATGTAAAGGGTTTTAATGCCGTGGCTGAGCAGTGTAGTACAGTATAATAATAATAATGATAATAATAATAATAATAATAATAATACAGAGAAATATACAGTATATTACACTGTACTGTATGAAACTCTTGTTTAATAGATTTTGGTTAAATGCAAAATTCACAATCAGTGTTCATTCAATGACTACATTCCATTTCCATTTATTCATCCGGCAAATTATTTTTATCCAAATAGACGTCCAGCTGAGCAGAGGCTTTGAGGAAAGCGCTGGAATTTCAGATCTGAGCGTCTTAACGTCAGAGTGAATCTGGGTTCACCTCGGTAGTGCTTTTGTGACGGTGGAACAAACAGTATGATGGAATTTACTCTAAAACTCCTGAAGCCATATATTTTGCTCATTTTGTATTGTTTCGTTTTGTTTCATCTTTTCCCAAAATTGACCAGAACAACAACTCTGTTATTTCAATTACTTTCTTTTCTTCTTTTTTCCTCCTTAATGCTGTTCATTTTGTACCACGTCAAACACGCCATTGTTAAAGAGACCATAATTCTTTTCACTCAGCAGTCACTCTGTTAGATGGCGTTGGAGAAATTACAGTGAAATACTGTGTTGTCATTTTTTTTCTAATAAAACTAAACCATCCCAGTAATCATGAAAGTCAAATCACTTGAAAGAATGATCTATAAACTCCTCGCTCTGATTTAGTAGATGTCTCGGTGATGACAGACTGACGTGGCTGTGTTTTATTTCTCCGTTTCTCTCTGTCTCTTTCTCTCAGGTGGCAAAGTGATTATTTTTCTTCTCCGTGTCCTCAACCACAGAGCGTGATTAGGTTATGGGCCTAAGACCCACGCCAAACTGGTTTCTTTTTAATGCAAGAGACCCATAAAAGTGTCTCATTAAGTTCAAGTCAGAGCCGATTTCCTGTCTGAGCCAAAAGTAAATGAGCTGCCAGCACGGTCCGAATGCTAACTTCATCTCAGTGTGCTATAGTTACGATTACATGGCTGCGTTTAAACGTTTTAACTGCTGCGTGTCCATAAAACCTTCACACGTTAGCAACATGCAAAGAAAATGTGCATATAAAAGGGCAATAAAATTAGGAAACTGGCTAATGATTCATTTTCATTATTTTAAACAGGCTAATGATTAACTAGCATTGATGTAGATAATGTAAGAACTGTAAAAGATAGTGTTTACCTTAAACAGGCTAATACATAAACTAGCATTAGAAAAAGCAGCAGAGCTACAACATTACGATAAACTAATTAAAATAAAATAAAGGTAAATGTGTCAAGTCAAAGCAAATTTTTTGGGGTTTAATTAATATTATAGCAAACTAGTTCATAAACTACACTAGGTTAACACACAGAGTATCATTAACTAGCTTCAAGTAACATCATAATAAATTAGCATAACTCATGAACTACCGCGTTAAACAGACTTGTAAATGAACTAGCATAAAATGTAAACAGGCTAAGACATGAGCTAGCATTACAGCTAACTAAACGTGACATTCAGCTGTAAGGAACGATGTGAAGTTTTAAAATCCAGAATAAATCAGAGTTTTTCCTGGAACATAGCAACTCAGCGAGGAAAACACACACACTCACCCCCACAGTGTAAGAAACACAGGGACGTCTGATGCATAATCAGAACAGATGAGGTGTGTGTGTGTGTGTGTGTGTGTGTGAGTTCAAGCAGAAACAATTTCGCTAGGCAGCTTTTTTGCCGTGGAATTTATTCCGAGTGTGAACACTCTCTTGTGTAGAACATTTAGCTTTTCAGTGTTTAATTATAAACGTAAGAGCACAGATGATGAGATGCGGGCAGCGCGGCGGTTCTGTAGAGGACAGAGTTCCTTCTCCACGCTGCAGGAACCAGACAAGCATCGGCGTGTCTGAGTGACATTCTAACTTTCTGAGAGAATAAAAACAGAGTGTCAGCGCAGAAACATAACACTGTTCACACACACACACACACACACACACATCTCTCTTCAGGAATAGGTGTGAAGTGTGTGTCTGACCTTAACCTCAAAACGCTGTGTGTGTGTGTGTGTGTGTGTGTGTGTGTTCCTTATTATAAGTATTGCCTTGTAGTGTTAAAAATAGTTAGCTCCTTTTAACTTAAATAAAATGGCATAAAAATAAAGCAAAATATGTGAGAATAATAGTAAAGGTTCATTAATTATCAGCTTATGAATGGGGGATGTACTGTAGGGTGTGCAGCCTTTACATATTGATTTAATGTTTTTTTCTACTAAAAATAAATAGTTTGTGTGTAAACAACTTAAACATAAACCTATTTTTTTTTTCTTACTTCAACTTACACATTTTACCTGGGTCGAATTTTGCTCTAATATATATTTTAAAAAAAATTATAATAAATAAATATATATATATATATATATTGTTGTTGAATGCAGTTACACAAAGTTATACAAACACAGCTCGAATGGACTTATGCATTCACTTTTAAATTTTCAACAATAAACCAATAAAGAAAGTTGCTATATGTTCTGAAATAATATCACTTTTTTTTATGTACTCACTGTCTCTGGGTGTCTTTTTAAATTTCTACTGTAAAATAATAATAAATAAAAGTGTCATGAACACTTTGTTGCTTTCCCTTTTTGAAGAAAATTTTAGTTCCATAGCTTTATTTATCTATTTATTTAATTATTGTACAGTATTTATTGAAGCAATA
This sequence comes from Clariallabes teugelsi, assembly GCA_030014215.1. Classification (NCBI taxonomy): domain Eukaryota; kingdom Metazoa; phylum Chordata; class Actinopteri; order Siluriformes; family Clariidae; genus Clariallabes; species Clariallabes teugelsi. The sequence continues at coordinate 19,857,084 of JAQMYG010000020.1, forward strand.
TTTAATAAAGGCAAAATAAAACATTTGTTCTGTCAAACTGCCTTAGGTTTATAAATTGGTACAATAAATAAAACACCATTAAAATGCATTTATGGTGTTTTGATGTTTTGTTAATTTGTTTTTATTTTTTTTTAATGACATTTCCCCCCCTTGCTGTTGCTATTTGACAATATTTCTCTGTAAATGATGTGGACAACTTTTACAGTGTACATATTTTTTATGGAAGTCGTACTGTTTCTGAATGAAAATATATTCTTTATAATGAAAAAAAAAAAAAACTCCATTACCACAACCACCAACAAATAATATATTTTGTGACTGAAAATAATCATACCTACTGTGTGTGTTTTTTTCCCCCAGACTCAACAAAATTTATTTAAAATCTATTCTGAACATTTAAACCTTATTACTAAAGCATCAAATCTTTCCACAGGAGATATCTGTCTCTTAGTCTCAGTCATTCCTCATGTTATAAATAATAATCAGATTAAAATAAAGAGTTATTTTAAATAAGTGATGAAAGATGTGGTTTAATTTTGTTTATAATCCAAATAAAATTATATTGATTAATATTTGATGATATTTGTTTATTTGTTTATTTATTTATAATAATTGCATAGAATATGAATGAGATTTTCAATAAGGTTATATGCTAAAAAAAAATTATGAAAGTAGAGGGTGTGTTTTTACAAAGACTAGAATTAAAATGATAAGCAATTTAAGCATTATTACAAAAAATATAAAAATAAATAATTTAAGATAATTGTAATTGGTAAAACTATGGGCCGTATCTGTACAATTTCAGTAAAAAAAAAGTGTTAAAAGTTAATGTATAATATATAACAATTAAAAAACTTAATAATAATAATAATAATAATAATAATAATAATAATAATAGAGACAATAAAGATAAATATATTTAATATGGATATAATACAGACTAACATCCTATAATACAAATAGTAGTGTTACTACTACTACTAATGAATCAAAATACTTTAATAAATCTAAAATAATAAATCTTGACCTTGTTGAAGTTACATTATTATTATTATCATTATTGTTATTATTATTATTATTATTATTATTATTATTATTATTATTATCTGTGTACAGCACAATCAAACTAATAGTAATATGAAATGGTTTCATCCTGCCAGGATCCCAGGCTTGCCTTCGTGTCTCCTCCAGTGACGTGACATAATCACAGTGCGATAAGACGTGGTGTTCGTGGTGTTGGTGGTGTTCTGACATGTCTCTGAGAAAGCAGGTTTTCTGTCTTGCAGGTCAAATCACAGCTGAGTCTCATTAAAATGCTTTGCATGACCCTTCATTTTTTCAAAAGTTTAACATTTCCATGAGCAGAGCTGACGGCAGAGCTCAGTCTGACCCAACAATGAAGCTCTAACCAAGCCAAAGTGGTTATTTTCTGCTTTTTTTGGCTGGAGGACAGCGACAGAGCAGTCGGGGACGCTGCACCGAGCCCAGCGTTTATTAAAAACGTCTGTGGCCCTAATTTCAGCAGAGCACTTTCACGTCTTGGTCAGATCCTCCTGAAACGGTTCTGCTATGCCGTTCGTTAAAGAACCCGGAGCTCAGGAGGAGAAACAGCTTGCCTTTCAATGAGGTACTGAAGGTGTTAACACCCGCTTGAGGTCAATAGCTTTGGGGTTGAAATCCTCCATATGAAGTGTTGAGCTCTTGAGGAATACTCTCAAGCTTTTTAGAAACTCAGAAGCAGAACGATATGATTTAAAAAATAAAAAAGAAGAAATTAATTATACACTATCTGGTGGACTCTGTGATAACTGGTGGAATTGGTGGAGCATTTTAGTGGGTGTTCTGATTTACAAAATGTAAAAAAAAAAAAAAATGTTAACATTAAAAAAAATATCTGACACATCTCTCATCATCTCAGATTGGACCAATCGGTGAAGACACAGGGCTGATTAATGGAGTAGGCATGGCCAGCATAATTGCAAATGTAATTGTAAAGCTTTTCTCTCTGTCCAAATTGTTGCATTTTTGCCCACATGAGCCTTGTCCTTTCCTCACTGGCCACTGATGTGGGCATCTCTAATACCGGCAGAAATGTCATTCTTCATTTTAGGCCTGAGGAACCTGTCTATCCTGGGCCTGTCCAAGGAGGATGGCCAAGATGACTGCCACATGGACAGACTTTTCTAGACAAGGACTTTGATTAGACTAAAATCTCATCCGAGAAATATGTATCCAGCGCATGTATAAAGTGTCTCTTATGCATGAGACTAATATTTCTCCGTGTCAGGTGAATTCTTTCCAAAGGAAATAAGAAAATCAAAAAGTGAAGAACAGTCATGAGCAGATGTGTATTTCAGTTCCTCAGTTCTCCTTCTCATTACTTCATGAAGCTAACAGGAGACAAAAGGATTGTCTTTAAAGGACCTTGAGGCCTGTTTTAATCTCATTTCTTCCTTAATGCTCTCGTAATGAGCCTCTGATTGGTCCAAACGTCAGATTTCTGGACAGGAAGGCAATATCGCTGATGGTGCCAATCCACTGATTGGGGCTTTTGGGTTAGACCACTCCCGCTAGCGCTGATGGATTTTTGGCCTGAGTGGACATCCTGGTCAAATTACACCTTCACCTTCTGACAACATAAATGAGACGAGCGTGGATTTATTGTGCGCTCCGGTCGCGGCCCGAGTACATCCGGAGTGGAGATGGAAATGATTTATAACAGCTGTCAGCCTCACAGCAAGCGCACGCTGCCAACAGCCGAGTCGTTTTTCACTCTCTGTGCGCCGTCCCTGCTCTGTTTGCTCAAATGCTTGTAGTTTGTGCTGTGAGAATAGAACCCTTCAAACCTGACACTGGACTACAGGCTTGTGATCAAACCTTAAACCTCTGTATGCCGGGTCGCTGCGGCTCCGTCCTTACGACGTTCTATCTTTAGCTAGTTTGTTGTTCTTTCGGTCATCCTGCACATCCTGATGGACAAACGAAAGAAAGACACACATTGATAATAACTAGAGACAGTTCAGCTTGTAGGTATGAGTGACAGGAACTGATGTATTTATTCAGTGGTGTGGCTCCTTTCAGGAGGTCCTGTGATTGTTGGCTGCAGTTTGATGCTACGTGGTTCTCCGTCTTGGCGTCATGCTTAGCAACCGCACAATAAGTAAAAGAAATCCTGCCCTGTTTTTGTAGGTGGACTTTATTTTTTAAATAAATAAATGTCTGGTTTGAGGATGGGATAAACCTTTCCACTTAAATGTCCAACTGAACTCAAATAGTTTTAACCCTTCAGCACTTTACATTGGTTAGCTTGCTAGCAAACTTTTCTACCTAACGGGCAACACTAATGTTAGATAAATAATTGTGTAGCTTTTGGTGTCTGTCCCTGTTCCAATGAAGGAGGTGTGGCTTCTGTCTCAGTTCCAGTGAAGGAGGTGTGGCTTCTGTCTCAGTTCCAGTGAAGGAGGTGTGTCTTCTGTATCTTGGTTCTGGTGAAGGATGCATGGCTTTGGCACAAGTCAGATGGACTTGGTGTTTTCTCTGTGAGTAGCACTGAAGAAGGTTTGTCCTCCAAAGGACACACACACACATGCAGGGTTGTAGTGGTTAGCACTGCGGCCTTGCACCTCAAGTGTCAGGGCTCAATTCCCTCCTCAGAAATTTGCATGTTCTCCTCTCTGGTTTCCTCCTAGTTCAAAGACATGCAGATTAGGTTAATTGGCATTCCCAAAATGTCCATAATGTGTGTGCCCTGTGATCCTGTTCACAGGATAAGTAGAAGATGAATGAATGACTACATACACTCACACTCAAACACACTTTTCTACCGAACACATTCATTTTATTAAACCTTGCAGTTTAGTGAATACACACCTCTCCAACATGGCTCATGCACTGCACATGTACTGTGCTGATAAATCAGTGTGTAAATTACACTGAGGACACTCTCTTGGCTCTCTGATGCCTCTCTGAGCACATGTGGAACATCTGGGCAGTGTTTAGTGCAGGAGAAGCGGTGATGTATTACTGAGTGTTCAAGGCTGAGTGAGAGTCACTGAGGGCCTCCTTTCAGAGAAAACACTGCATCCTGCTGCTTCATACCCCGCGTCTGAGTCAGTCTGTCTCTACCCGTGACCTCAGCCACATCACACACCACCCGGGTTCTCTGTTTTGACTTGGCTGTGGTTTGTGCGAGCTTGCGCGCGCGCGCGTGTGTGTGTGTGTGTGTGTGTATGTCACATGCCATGTTTTGTCTACTGAAGATAACAAAAAAGGTGTTTTGTTTAGCGAGAATGCATGAGTCTGGTCTTTTTATGGGTCAAGATGATGAAATCACTTCCTGAGCAGTGAACAGTAAGCCACAGCTTTCTTGCTGAGTTACATTATAAAAATAAATACACAAAAAAATCCCAAGGACGATGAGAAAGATATTATATCCTAGCTGCAATCATGATTTCTGTGTAACGTCAATGAAAGTGTGTTTACATCAGGAAACTATTAATGCTTCCATAGTGTACTAGAGACACCAGAAACACAGGGTGGAGCTCCTGGAATAGGACTGTGCTACACCTCACACTTTTTTATTTTAGTTTAAAACTGTTAGTGTTTGATAGTGTTAATGTTAAGGCACTACATGATGCAAGTAAGGGACTTAATATTAGAAACTTAGAGTCAACAAGAATGACATCAGTACATCAGGAAAGTTCCTGGTGATCAGAATTGAGTTACACAGATGCTTCATTCAGAATATTAAAGGCCTCGTACAGACTACCAGCAAATCCAATTTTTGGCACATCTGAATTGCAATCAGTTTGGAATCAGATTGAATTGCCTGTGGTCTGAATATATATTTCTGTTGTTGGTCTTTCGGCTGCTCATTGGCAAGGGGTCGCATCCAGTGGCTGAGGTTTGGGCATTGGGTGTGATGAGAAACCTAACACTGAGCCATTAATGCCCTATATATAACATATATTTAAAAAATCAGATTTTTGCAAATCTGATCTGAACCACATCAAGAAGTGGTTTGAAATTAGATTCAAATCAAATTTGGTGAGGTGTGTATTTAGTCTAGACACTCTATGCACTCAAATCAAAGTTCAAAATGGCCATTACGTCACTCATGCGATGCGGAGGTTCAAGCCTTTGAAGAGCACTTGAATTTTAAATTCTACAGTAAATTATATTTCATTTCTTTATTGTGTGTACTATTGAATTTGTTATTTATTTCTTTTTAAAATGATAATTTTGTAGAAGTGTAGGTTGCTGTGCTTTAGGAGGCCACGAGGGTCTTTTTGCACTTTTACCCAAAGCCGCACCCATGAATTTTCTGTGCGGTTAAATTAATCGTCAGGAATAGCGTCTGGCTTAACCACAGTATGGAAATGGGGAACGATAATCCCTGGACAGAGGACAAAGAGAAATATCTGATAGCATCAGTACAGGCAAAGCTAGAGGTAATGTACAGTACCATGGTCGAATCTGTGACGGGTGTGCGTCCTAATTTTTCGTGCCTTGCAAGGACAAACAGAAACTAACAAGCTCATACAGTCCTGATGATTAAGACCTCTGACTCTGCCACTGAATAAGAGGCAGTGAGAGTGCTGGTTTGAGAGTTTGGATAAAACGAGAGTGATTGGTGTAGACATGGTGCAAGGTGTGCTATGAGGCCACATTGTATTAGCGTGCTTTTTCAGGCTTCAACACTGAGCTTTTTACCACTGGGCAGCTTGCCATGGGTAAACCGTTGATGGAGTGGGACCGCTTCCTTTGCAATTCCACCTTTAGTTACGGCCAGCTCTTGAGATTCACCTGACGTTAAGATGTCGGCCACTGTCTCGACTTCTACACCTCTGGGTATGGTCTAATGTCTTACTGCAACAGCCACATCAGCTCCATTGCTTTTTAACTCTGAGGTTGCCATATTTTTACTGAGTTGGGTCTGAGGTCGGGTTTTCAGTAGTCTTCACCAACACCTTTAAACACAAATACTTACCTATAAAGTCTTGGAGTTTTATTTTTGGTTAGAAAAATCATTTTATTCATTAAACATAGGTTTCCTGTGCATATGAGAGTGTGTGTGTGTATAGACAAACAAAATTTTATAAAAATAAAAAAAAACACTTTATTACATAACTTCTCCTCCACCTCAACTTCTAGACCCTTCTAGTCTAGGGATGTCCCTTTCCTGCTCTGTGATTGGCTGGAAAAAAAGGCAGTTCCACCATGGGGTGTAGCAGGACGGTAGCACGTTTGATTTAAAGCTCCAGACAGTGAAACAGTGTGTTTGGAAAAGGAGAGAAGGAGTGCTCCAAAACTTTCCTCCTTTTGTTTTCCTGGATTTCCACAGAACATACAAATGGCTCGTGCTGGATAATGTATTAGGGGATGTTTCTCTCCCGGTTGCCACAGTGACCAAGCTGATCGGCAAGTGTGGTGGATCATTTTTGTTTTTTTTTACTTTTTTAAAATAAATTTAGTCCAGTCCAATTCTTTTTCCCCGATTTTCTCCCCAATTTAGTCGTGTCCAATTCCCTCCAGTCACTAGGGGGTTCCCACATTAAGGCTACTTACTACCATTCAGCCAGGAGGGCCGGGGGCTGTCACACGTTTCCTCCGAACCACGTGACACCAGTCGACCTCTTCT
>JAQMYG010000020.1:19886979-19894479 GCA_030014215.1 Clariallabes teugelsi
GAATCTGTACAGATGTGTAAACGAGTCTGTAAACTCCAGCGTGAATCTGTACAGATGTGTAAACGAGTCTGTAAACTCCAGCGTGAATCTGTACAGATGTGTAAACGAGTCTGTAAACTTCAGCGTGAATCTGTACAGATGTGTAAACGAGTCTGTAAACTTCAGCGTGAATCTGTACAGATGTGTAACTGATGCCGTAAACTGCAGTGCGAATCTATACAGATGTGTCAGTAAGTGTCTAATCAACAGTGTGAACCTGTACAGATGTGTAACTGATGCAGTGTGAGATTGTTTAAACCTAGTAAATGAACCCAGAGAAAGCAGAGCAGCGTCTCTCTCAGTCGAGAGGCAGTGTCCTGTTTTTAGATTGGTGTTTCTTTTGGATTATTTGGAAAGTGTGTGTGTGTGTGTGTGTGTGTGTGTGTGTGTGTGTGTGTGTGGTTAAGTTGGCAGCCCACACACACTTTATTTTGTTCTTTCCTCTCTGGTTTAGCTGAAATCACAGCCTCTCTTTTTCTCTTTCAGTCCATCATGGAGGCTCCTCGTGTTTTTATACCTTTTATGCCTTTCTGTTTTATTTCTACTATTTTACAACTATGATGTAAATATATAAAATATGTGGATAAATAAATCCAGTTTAATGCTAATGTAAGTAAACCAAATCATACCTCATTAGAATAAAGCAAACTAGAACAGACAGATTATCTCCTGTTACTGAGATAAAATCACACTATTCTATTTTTTTATTTTATTTATTACAGTAAACCAGATGGATTTAAAATACACCAGATCTAATCAGATCTCAAAGTAAACCAGATCAGATTAGAATATCACAGATCAGTTTAGCTCATACTACAATAGATGAGAACAGATCAGACTGAGCCAGATTAGATCACACTAAACAGGATCAGATTAGATAAAAGCAAAATAAAACAGATACAGTATTATTTTAAGCCAATAAATACAAGAGGATCAAACTAAAGCACTTCAAACTAAAACAGATCTAATCAGATCTCAAAGCAGATCAGATCAGACTAAACCAGATCAGACTACACTTGAAAACACTAAACCTGATCAGACCTAACCAGCACAGACTAGACTTTATAAGATTAGACCAGATCTAAAGACTAAGTTAAACCCAATCTGATAGGAGTTTAATTTGATCTAGAGTTTAATACCAGCTAGAGCAGGAGCTCTAAAAGTCCTTCCTCTACACTCTGGCTCTGAGGTGCCATTTTGACTTTCGGCTCCTGAGGGTCACGCCTCTGGTCCCGGCACAGACCGGTCCGACACTGAGAGGACCAGAACACGCCCGTAACATAACGAGCATGAGAGCAGGATCTAAAGCAGTCAGAGACACAGTCTGACCTGGGACGAGAGAAAACCTTAAAAATGCAGTCTCTGTTTGTCTCCTTTGTTCCTCCCACTCCTCTTTAGAGAGACAAAGAGAAAAACAGAAGGAGAGATAGTGAGTGAGAGTGAGGGAGAGACTGAGGAAGAAGAGGGGAGATGGAGCGTTTCCTCTCAGACAAACGAGTGGTAACATCAAAGCCGGCGCAGAGTCACCACGGGGTTACACACATATTTTCACTGTCATTTAACTCCAATCCCAATAAGCGAAGCTGAAAATAAAGAAGGAGAGAAGAGACGGAGGGACGGCGCTCGTATCTGCAGGACGTTGTTCTCACACAGACATATGGAGGACATTAAACAACTTTTTTTCCTTTCTTTCTTTTTAATGTTGACACTGGAGCCCTCGTGAAACATGACTCACACTGACTCCAGCTTTCAGGCCGCTCTCATCGTGTGTGTGTGTATGTGTGTGTATGTGTGTCTTCCCCCACGTTGTTTCTGGTATGCTTTATTTGTCCGTCACCCAATAAAACATCCACACGCACGTTTTCCGAAACCACATGTCTGTCTTCGCTTCATTCTGCACATTCTGCTGCTGCTAAAAGTATAAACTGTTTGAAAAAAAAAAAATCTAAATTAGGATTTATTTAACTTTTAAAAATGACAGGAAACTCATCTTTAAACCCAGAAGAATTTACACGGATGGACGGAAAATAATTTCTAGATATGCCCGGACAGTCAGGCGTTTACGCATACAGTATATCCTCATAAAAATGTAAATTAGAAAGCAAATAGACCCGCCCATTTTAATTAGCATGCATTTATTTCATTTGCATATCAAACCTGATTGGTTGTTTCTTTGAAATTCTCCTTCTAATCATTTCACATTGACTCAGCTTTGCAGCCCGGACAACATTCATCAACACCATCAAATTAATCCTCTTACTGACTATACTCTCCATAAATTATACATTTAAATTTCTTTAAAATCTTTCAAATTATGAAAAATGTGATTTAAAACTGTCCTACCCTATAATCATAAATCAACTACTGTACATCTTATTTACATTAATTGATTGGCAGATGTTTTAGACTTTTTGTTCAAAATGCTTTGGAATGAATCATCTCTATCCATCACTGAGTCATGTGTCTCATTCAGCTGAACCATGGAGGCGAGCAGGTGTTAGTTTCACATTAAGTAATGAAACCATGAAGTCAAACACACACGTTAACATGACAATAAAGTGTGTGAGGGAAGAGTCCTGATTTAAAAAAAAAGAGTTTAAAGGAATGGTGTGTATAGAGGTATGGTGTGTGTATGTGATGGTGTGTGTATAGAGGGATCATGTGTGTATGCAATGGTGTGTGTATGCGATGGTGTGTGTATGTAATGGTGTGTGTATGTGATGGTGTGTGTATGTAATGGTGTGTGTATGTAACACACACACCATGTGTGTATGTGATGGTGTGTGTATGTAATGGTGTGTATAGAGGTATGGTGTGTAATTGTTTTAATTTAACCAAATTGGAGGGTTTTCGTGCACTAACCTTTCACTTGCCACACCCAGGCCTGATTACTGCCAGACCTGTTGAATCAGGAAATCACTGAAATAGAACCTGTTTGATAAAGTGAAGCACATTAAAAGATCTCACATCATGCTGCGATATAAAGAAAATCAAGAACAGATGAGAAACAGAGTAATTGACATGTATCAGTCTGGAAAGGGTTACAGAGCCATGTCTAAGGCTTTGGGACTCCAGTGAACCACGGTGCGAGAGATCATACACAAATGGAGAAAACTTGGAACAGTGTTGAACCTTCTCAGGAGCCGCCGACCTACCAAAATTACTCCAAGAGCACAACAACGCCTCATCCAGGAGCTTATAAAAGAACCAGAACAACATCTAAAGACCTGCAGGGCTCATTCGCCTCAGTTATGGTCAGTGTTCATGGTTAAACACTAAGAAAGAGACTGGGTGGGGGGGGGGGGGTCATCCATGAGAGAGGTCCAACTTGAAAGTCACTGCTGACCAAAAAGAATACAAATGCTCGTCTCACATTTTGGACAAATATTCTGTTAACTGATGAGACAAAAGTTGAACTTTTTGGAAGGTGTGTGTCCAGTTACATCTGGTGTAAAACTAACACAGTGTTTTATAAAAAGAACATCATACCGTACCAACAATCACAAATGGTGGTGGTAGTGTGGTGGTCTCAGGCTTTACAGCTTCAGGAAATGGATGACTTGCTGTAATTGATGGAACCATGAATTCTGCGCTCTACCCAAAAATCCTGCCATTAATTCATGACCTTCAGCTCAAGCGCACTTGGGTTAATGATCTGAAACACACCAGCAAGTCCACCTCCGAATGGCTTAAAAATACAAAAGGAGTGGAGTGGAGTGGCCTAGTCAAAGTCTGGACTTAAATCCGATTGAAATACTGTGGCATGACCTTAAGCAGGCTGTTCATGCTCAAAAACCCTCCAGTGTGGCTGAAATCTAACAATTTTGAAAGAAGAGCGGGCCAAAATTCCTCCACAGTGATGTGAAAGACTCAGTGCCAGTTATCATAAATACTTGATTGCAGTTGTTGCTGCCAAGGGCGCCACAACCAGCTATTAGGTTAAGGGGCAATTACTTTTTCACACAGGGCCAGGCAGGTTTGGACAGCTTTTTCCCTTAATAAATGAAATCATCATTGAAAAATTGCATTTTGTATTTACTCGGGTTTACACAAATTTATCTTTGTGTAATATTGAACTGTTTAATGATCAGAATCATTTAAGTGTGACAAATATGCCAAAAAAAACTTTAAAAAGTGAAGGGGGAAAATACTTTTTCACAGCTTTATATAAAGCACATCTATCTATTTTTTTTTATATAAAGCATTTGCTTTGTCATGAACTTTCTAATCTTTCTAAAACAGAATTGTAATGAATGTCTGTATCATCTTTTTTTTTTAAGTGAATGAGTATTGCGATGAGAAAATTGACCTTTTTGAAAAAAACAACAATGTGTAATTAGAGATTATTAATAGACATTATTAAATCAGTGTTTATTAATTATTTATAAACTACAGGAGATAAAAGCAAATGTAATTCTATTTTAATTATTCAGCATTTAATTTACAATTTTAAATTCAGGAAGAGACATAATTAGAAATGTATCATTGAGTCACTTGGGTCATTCAAAGAATCATGAATATTTCAATTTCAAATAATTACCAATACTTTTTTCATGGAAAACAAAAAAGTCTATCTTCCTTTCTACTGTTATCTATATCTCCATATCTAAGGTTTATGCTGTTTATTAATATTTATTGCTTGTTAAAGTATAAGCCTTAGATATGGAGATATAGATAACAGTTGGAAGGAAGAGAAATGGCAGAATGTTTTGAGGTATTTACTGTTTACACACACACACACACACACACACACACACACACTGCACAACAGTATTTGATAAGGACAAAAAAGGGGGCGTGGCCCACAGTCCTGAAGGTGATATTAGGAGAGAAAGCTCATGTCATGTGTGAGGCGAGTGTGCAGACGCTTTACTCTCGCACCCACTAACTCCCTGTGCTGTAAATACTGTAGGTCTCTCACTGAGAGATAAACAACAACAACAACAACAACAACAACAGCAGCAGCAGCAGTGCACAGGGGGGAATATCATCCCCTCATCACGCCTAACAGATGGAGGGATTACACCTCAGTGTTTTATCATGCCAGCTCTTCATAAGTTTAATAAGATATTACAACCAACTCAACCCATTTAAGTCAAAAACATTTTTTAAGTATGCATAAGTTTGTACACCCCTTGACTAATCCTGTGTTAAAGCAGCTTTTGCTTGTAAATTCAGCACTCGGGGTTTATGGGTTAGAGTTTATCAACATCCCTCGAGTGAAGAAGCTGCCGGTCTACAGGTCTCCACTACACAACCCTCCATGTGTCATTCCAAAGGTTATTGATAAGATTCCGATCTGGGAGCTGACTGGGGACATCACAAACCTCTGATCTTCTGCTGAAGCTGCTCCTTACTTGACCTGGATTTGTTGTTTATCTTGTTATCGTTTATGGAAGATCTTCAGCTCTAAGAGACATCTGCAGGATTTGCTAAAACAGATTGCTCTTTGGAGTGATCCATTATCCCTCCATCATGATCAGCTGAAGAGAAGCAGAACCGTAACATGATGCTGCCACCACTGTGCTTCACTGGAACTTGTTTTTGAATTATAAACTTAAAACTTCTAAGTTTGTCTCATTAGACCATCAGGCTTTAGGTGGACTTGGCTTTATTCCAGCCCCCCTACTCCATCACCCAGACATATGAGGAGTATGAGCGATTGACCACCAGATGTTCCTGCAGCTGCTGTAGATCTCTCAGCAGCCTTTCTAATAAGTTCTTCTTTTTCTTACATCGGTTTTGGTGGAGCTTCCTGAAGTTGGTGATGTCACTGAGGTGCTCCACTTTCTGCACTTGCTGATGATGGCCTTGCTCCATCTGAAACATCTCGAAATCTTTCATTACTGTAACCTGATAAATATAAATATTAACATATTAGAGAAACATTCAGGATAACCACGTAGGCATCATTTTCCCTAACGGCACAAGCCACCATGTCCACTCCCTGTGCTGGGTCCTGAGTTTCCTCAGTCTGAAATTATGTTTCCTGAAGATAACTCCTGATCTGTGCAGGTGATAAGTGTTGTTATGTTCGCTGTTACTGCTCCTCGGTTGCCATCATCATCGTTCTCCTCTTTCAGTCAGATCGTCTTACTATTTTTGTTCTCACGCCATTTTTGCCGCTCCGAATCTCAGATTAAATCACACACAAAAAAAAAAAAACCTCTTCAGGTTTCAGAAGTTTCCACTCTCCAGGAGGAGCCATGAAGCTTGGCCGAGACTGTAACAGTCACCAAGACGTGAAAGACACAAAGCCTAATCTTGTAATGCTCTGCAATTATGTGTAAGGTTACGCTTCTCCGCATGGTGGTTTCCATGGCGACGAGTGCCACGCGTTAGTGTTTTTATTTCTCTGTGTGCTTTTTCTGTGTGTGAATTTTTATTCAGATGTTTTCTTTGTGCAGTCGTAAGAAGGTCCAGTCACGCATTCCTCTGCAAACCCGGGCTGAATTTCTCGCTCTCCCACGTTTTCGGCGACAATACCGTGCGGCGGCGTGTCCTAATGAAACGTGGGTAATGTTACTACTGTTACTGCACTCGAACTGATTAGTTTCCTGTAACATTGTGGCACTAACTGCTTTATTTCTGTTATAACACAATTATGATTATTATTTAGTTAAGAACCTGGAACTGAAGACTCCTTACACTAATGCGACTCCTTTTTAAACAAGTTAAAATAACTATTAGAGATCTCCAACATGAGTGTGTGTGTGTTAATGTTCCAGCTGAAATACCTCAGATCCTGCATGCTGGTCTCCCTGATGTGTTACAAAATTCGTTCCAGAAGCTTCTTTTCCAAATTCCACTGTATCAGTCTCTGTAGTTTTATCAGAACTGTCCCTTTGCTGAAGTGCATTTTCCTATCCTGAGAAAAAAAAAAGAATAAAAAAAGACTTGTGACTGCATCAAACAGGCATTTCCCACCTGTTTTGAGGCTTGTTCAACCCACATTCTTAAGAACAAAACACTGGAGAAAAGGTTTTTCTTTAGCGTGTGTATATTTAAAATGTCTGATTGTAGCTCAATGTTCAGTAATATACAAGTTAATGCACAAGGTAATAACTGAGACCTGAAGAAGGCTAAGTTAGCAGTCAGTGGTTAGCTATTAGCAGTTAGCTGCTAACCTATCCATCGGTAGCTCTTAAGGAAGAGAGGAACTGCAGATGATTGCAAAACCAGTTCAGTTTGAACCTTAATGAGAAAGTCTGATGTGAGATGTTTTACACACCTACACACACACACACCTACCCATCACACACACACACACACACACACACACACACACACACAAAGATGGAGGGTCTCAGCACAGCAAGAAGATGGATCATGATTAAAATACCAATCTGAACACTGAGTGGGAATTTTACAAAAACAGGAACAAACAAAACAGCAAATATAAAGAAGGAACTCAGCAGGGTGTATGTTTTTCGCATGTGTTGTGACACACACACACACACA
>JAQMYG010000020.1:19896979-19907155 GCA_030014215.1 Clariallabes teugelsi
ATAATAATAATAATAATAATAATAATAATAATAATAATAATATCAGCTAGTCAGGTTTATACAAGGACCAATGTGGACCTCAAACAGGTCATGATATAAATCTAGCTCAGAATAACTGAATTTAATAATTAACCTCATTCTAATAAAAATATCTGTTTGTTTTTTTTCTATAGTTACAGTATGAGATATGATTTGTCTCCTTTGTAAATTTGCTTCTTCAGTTTTATATAAAAATAAATACAATCTAACATTAAACTTAATTTGTCTTTGTCCTCACTTATAAATCTTCTATTTATATTCATAAATTTTTGTCAATCAAATATACCTCACTTTATTATTATTATTATTATTATTATTATTATTATTTTAGAATTGATTAAGTCAAATTAAGTATCGAAAAGAATGAAAGAAAATGCAAGAAGGACAAAATAAATTACAACCAATCCATCTTTGAAGATTAATTAATGTATGTATACAATTACAATTAACAAAAAGAATAACAATGTGAAGTCATGGGGTTTGTGCAATATTAAAATTAGTTTGATGATCTGAATCATTTAAGTGTGAAAAAAATCTTATTTTAATATTTTATATTGTTTTAATATTTATGAGAAAAATAAATAGGACAGGGCAACTACGTTTTATATCACCGTTTATGTGTGTGATCTGTGTATAAATCGGCAATTATATATATGCATGACTTCACATTAAATTGTTTTATATATTAATTTTTTTGAAACCAAATACATACATTTTAACAATGTACACACAAAATCTATTTTTAAAACACAATTATGCTATAAAGGAGTAAAATTACATCAGACAGAATCTAAACACACATGTATTTTAAAGGTCAAATCAAGACACAATAGAATAAACACCAGCTCTACTGTAGCAAGAACATTGCAGAACCATGAAGTGGTTAGAAGTTTAAAATCTTTAACGCTTTATAACCACAGCGCTAACAGAGAGCTAGCGGTGCGCATGCAGCTAACGCACCTCCAGCTAAACTCTCATTTTGTTCTTATATCGTCGCAAGCTGACTGTAAATAATTAGTGATGTGTGTGTGCGCGTGTGTGTGTGTGTGTGTGTATGGAAGAGACTAAAGACACATGACAAGCGGATGAGATGAGATGAGCTAAGTGACAGGATGTGACGAGAGACTTAGCGTAAACGTTAGATCATAAATGAAGCCGCTGTTTACGGAGCAGCCGGTTTGTGGTTTTAGGTGTGAGGAGGTTTGGAATCTCCCAGCAGCCTTCAGGGTATTCTGAGGGAATGTCCGCTGTTAACACACCTTTCATACCTCACACTGTGTGTGTTCATGTGTCTGTGTGTGTGTGTGTGTGGTTTTCTGTGTGTGTGAGAGAGAAAACCACAATAAAGAAGCCATTGATAAGAACAAGCTCTTCTTGTTAGCGGCTAACAAGCTCGCTGGAGGCTGCGGCGTCGGCTGACAGGTGAATTACACGCCACTGTGGGGTTTTCATTTTACTCCAGGGATACTTCTCCAAACAAAAGTCCATCATATGAATGTAATAACACACACACACACACACACACACACAATAATACAGTGAGTCATACTTAGTAAACAGTAGCCTGGGTTGCCAGATCTGCATAATAAAATCAGCCTTTTGCTTAAACTAAGAGGTATTTGTTTATTTGTTTATTTATTTATTTATTAGGGCCCATACACAGTGGCATTAGCCATATGCTAGCATAATATGTGAAAGGCTTTTCTAAGTTTTTTTAAATATTTTTTTTACCCAGCATGCAGAGCTTTTTGAGGGTCATGAAATCAGCACACAGGTTGGAATCTGCTGCCGTTAGGACACCTGAACGTTTGGGGCCCGGGGCGTGGCACACAGAATTTTGCTGCATACTTCAAACTCACTTGGACGTATTTGGAAATGTAAAACCCGGAGATTTAGATCTCATTGAGCTGAACAATGTTTGCATTGCATGTCACAGGCTCTAATCAATAGGAAGTCAGTTATTTTGGGTCGTTTGCAAAAGTGGTTGAAGCAGTGTGTTATTAACAGAAAGTGACGTACAGTGGTGTATTAGTTAAACACTTCATGATCAGCTGTTCAGTGGGGTAACAGCACAGGAAGAAAAAGCTATTTTTCAGTGTGTTAAAAAAATATACAATATAATATATTATTATTATTATTATTATTATTATTATTATTATAATAATAATAATAACTGTGTTAAAACCACATATCTATATGAGTAATATAAAATATGTATCATAAGCTGTAACATGCACAAACCTGGCAACCCTGGTCTTAAACCTTAATCAGACGGGATTAGTTTTAAATGCAGATTTGTGACATGTAATTGTCATGTCATTTGTGTCATTCCTGTAATATCACTTAATCCTTTGAATATCATTTTAAACCTGTCTCAAATTAAATCCGTCATGTTTGTATTTCATTTTATTCTTTTTTGAACAAGATAATCATGGTGTGTTTTTTTTTCTTTTGTAAACCATGAATGAGGGATTTTCTTTTCGCTCGTCTCTTAATGAAATAAAGAGTTTTTAAAACACAGGACAGTAAAATTTACAGACACAGGCCGTGCCAGAGACACCGTGCTCCCACTGAGATGTAATAGTAGGGTCATGTGACCTGATAATAATGGAGC
This sequence comes from Clariallabes teugelsi, assembly GCA_030014215.1. Classification (NCBI taxonomy): domain Eukaryota; kingdom Metazoa; phylum Chordata; class Actinopteri; order Siluriformes; family Clariidae; genus Clariallabes; species Clariallabes teugelsi. The sequence goes on from JAQMYG010000020.1 coordinate 19,899,633, forward strand.
ATGACCACGCCCCCCTACGGCGAGTGCTCATGGTATTAAAAAGTTGTGGGCCTGTTATGAATAGTAAAAATGATTCATATTAAATTGCATTCCTCTCTCTCTCTGTCTCTGTCTCTCTCTGTCTCTCTCTATTTATCTGATCTTGGTTTGACCCTCGGGTATCTCACGCCTTGAAGCAAGAGGTCAAACTGCTCCCGAGGTCAGAGGTCAGATAGATGACTCCAGGACTTACTCTGCTCCTGAACTTTACTCTGCTCCTGAAAAGAATTTTTTTTGAAGTCACACTAGGGATGAGAAGAACGTTTTGAAAGCTGCAGGAGCTTCGCCCTGTTTCTCAGATTCAGAGATATGTTAGGAATCTCATTGTGCGTCCTTAAATATAACAGAGTGTTTCTTGCAGTGATGTTTCATCGGGATGGTGTACAATGTTTGTGGATGGAAAATAATAATTCAGAGTAGAGCTTAAAATCTAAAAATCTGTTTCAAATGTAAATAGTGTCTAAAATTGTTTTAATAATAATTTAAAAATCAGTTTGCATTCAATAGGGAACAGGATGCTCTCTGCTTCGTCCCGGATAATCAGACCAAAACGATGAGCTTCCTTCCACTTCCTGTTCTCACTGCGAGTAGAATATATTTCCTTATTTAATATCAGCCTGAATCAGAGAACAGAAACCTGCGCCTCTGGGTGAAAACCATCTGTAATCATCTATAATTTATCACATAAAGGTCAGATAATAAACGACCGAAACTCGTCTCGCTTCGACTTCACGCTCGACCCAAACGCCTCGCTGCGGCGCAGTACCACCGGATCGTGTTTACCCTCCCGAACCCTCGGCGTGTTTCCCACCGCATGTGGAACGCATTAGTCCTGATAATTTCCCCTTTAGTGCTTTTCCCACCGGGACCATTTCATCATTTACATTTCTGAACCTCGGGAACACGCCGAACGCCTTCACGTGTGTCACGTCACATTTAGTCTCCGCGCCTGAGCCGTGCAGCACGCGCATTAACTAAAGTATAACGTTTGTTTTCTTTTCCCCGTGATCCGGTTTATGGCCATGAGAAACGAAAGGTGAGATTAAGTAAATACTACAAACTCACTTAGTCCGAGCACAAACGTCGAGTGTGTGAAAGCGTCCAAATGTGCAGAGAGGCGTAGGAGAGGCCCGGGGACAGGGGGAGAACATGGAAAACATCTGATTTCTCCCTTAAGTGTTTTATTTTCGGAGCAGATTATTAACAAAAATCAGGGTGGAAAAAGAGCGGAATGTTTATTTGATCTAATCGCTCGGATTCCTGCGTTTTAGTGACGATTCATATTTCAACCGCATTCCATGTTACGTTTCCGTTACTATATTCAGAGTAAAGTGTGTGATTCCTCTCGTACACCAGCGATATATCGTTTCGTTTTATCTAATAACGAACATCATGCTTCGTCCGTTTACAGTTTTATTTATTGTTCCTGTTCTCAGGCAAATCATGGTACTGGAGACTCCTTCCAGAAATGTGACATAAACTCTTCTTACTTTAAGAAACCTATAATCTTTTGTACGAGCTGCTCCTGAAGAAGCAATATGATGTTACTGATGTTCAGTATAAATCATGACGAATTAAACCGACTCACGTGTGTTTAAGGATGGTTTACTCTCCTTAATTAGCTCATAAATTCACCAAATATCTGGGATTTATGAGATCGAGTTTTACACTAGGTTAAAAAATTAGCCTTCTCTTTTATCATTTTTGTCGTTTTCATGACATCGCGCGTCGTTATTCTGATTAACGACGTGGTTTAGCACGGGATTAGTGTCGGATTACGCCGCTGACAAAATCTCACTCGCTCACTCGAGCGGAAAAGTGAAAGCGGACTAACTCGTACGGACGACGTGCTTTAGGCCAACAATGCCTCTTTTGTTCCCTAGTGTGTGTGTGTGTGTGTGTGTGTGTGGAGAAAGAGAGAGATGTTTAATTTTTTTCATGTTGTGGTTTTGTTCAGTGGTTAAAGTTGGTGATTTTTGCAAAAAGCACAAATTTACGACCTCATTAGCTGAGATGAGGATGTGTTTGTCTCTCTCTCTCTGTCTCTCTCTCTCTCTCTCTCTCTGTCTCTCTACAGCACAATAGGCTTCAGCATCCAAAACACTGCACCATGTCTCATCATTCCTCACTCAAAATCAGATCAGTGTGTGTGTGTGTGTGTGTGTGTGTGAGAAAGGAATTCAGGAAGTCACTACATTGTTCTTCAGTAGTAAATGATAAAGCAGAGGTTTTCCACAGGACTGTACACGCACACGAAAACATTTACAGAATTACACAGGAATTTTCTTCATTTCGTTCCAGTGAAGGTTTTTTAGATGAAGAAATTATTAACCAGTGATCATCTGTACAGCACACACACACACACACACACACACACACACACACACACACACACACACACACACCCTGTTAACACACATACAGTCAGGACATTTACATGACGTTGTGTTAGTCTGACTGAAATCAGAGTCGGACTCACACACAGATCCAGCGGCTGGGAGTCGAGCTGCTCCTGTACAGCGATCCCTCAACACGCTACCTCGAGTTCTTAAGGTGAAATTTCATATTGTCAAACACATGTTCCCATAAGAATGAATGTAAATGCAGCTAATCCGTTCCAGTCACCTAAAATTATTGCCAATATTACCAATTTCCATCACTATAATCATATTTCTGCATATAAAAACAATCAAAACATTTAGAAAAAACATGTTAAGTAAAATATGAAATAAATAGACATTAAACCTCACTTAACCGTAATTAATGATTCCTCTCGGCACCGGCTGCTTTAAGAACCAAACTGAAAGCGACTCCCTTTTCTTCTTGCTACCGTCCTTAATACTATTCTTAGGACCCGCGGTGATATGTCTTCAGTAAATATTACAAAAAATGCAAAAAGACAACAAACAAACAAACAAACAAAAAAATCTGGCTTTCCACTGTCATGAACAAGTTTTTATTATTAATCTTAAAATCAAAATCAGATCAGTGTGCACTAAGCAGTTGGCTACCGGATGTACAGTACACAGAACTGGAAGTACTTTCAGTCGCTTGTATGCCAAAAATGCAGAGACAAATGTCTTGCAAAATTATAGTTGTAATTATAATTTACACGGCGGGGCCATTCAGGAGGCACTCTGACCCAGAAGTCGAACAAAATGTGTAAGAATCCACTAAAAACACGCCTTCAAATAAACAGTATTACCACGAGGGACAGCGTACTGCTCATCTGCAGTTCCGCACCATACCCCTAGAGGGCCAAAACCAAGGAGAAGCGTTATGAAATACTCACGAAGGGGGTTTGCCTTCTTCATGACAACACGCCAGCCCATTCAACTCACGAAATGGTGAAACTGGCGGGTGACTTCGTTCTGTTCCATCAATTGAAGAAACCACTTTGTGACAGGCGTTTGATGGTGACGAGGTAATTACTGAGATCAAGAGGCAAAAAGAAGGCTTCTTCAAAGACTCCACCAGCTCATCCATCGTTTGGAGAGGTGTGTCGCCTCAGGTGGAGGATATGTAGAGAAGGACTAAGCTCATGACCAATGTTTGTTTTCAATTCATTATATATTTTTATCAATAATAACAATTTTATGACTGACCCTCGCAATGAAACGTTCTTACTCAGACGGTCTACAGAGAACGATTTTGGGTTCTCACGAACTGATCTGTGAATCTTCAGCTTTCAGTGACATCTTATTTTCTAAAAATTAGGAAGAATTTGGAGCCCTGCACACTTGTACCCTGTTAACGTACACACTTTCACACGCTTTCACACGCTTTCACACTAGGTACGATTGCTTCTTAATGCGTAATATTGTTCCATACTCGAATACACTTGTGTATTTATGTGCTCCAGTACAGCAGGAGGCAGTGATGCGCCTAGTTGGTTTGCGATACGTCAATAGACAAGAAGAGATTGAGGCGGTGAACCTTTACACTACGCCTAGTATTACTGATATTTCAGAGACAATGTCAGGAGCAGCCGTCTCGCCTACATTCCTATTTTATCAGCTATGACTACGACAGTGACACACACACACACACACACACACACTGCCAGATACAAGAAGAGACAGATGCCACTGATGATATCACGTTATAAACAGCGGGCCACTCCCTGGTTAGATACAGTTCACTTTCATACGGTACTTGGTTCCACTCCAGCACTACAGAGTGTTCGCACTCGTCACACAGACCGGATCCCCAGTGTGAACAGGCCCTCTGCAAGGGTTCAGTAGATAATTAAACTTTACCTCCCTAAACGGTTCTACAGTACGTGGAACAATTCTGATAAGGACTTGAATTTTTATGAGATCACTAATATTATAAATGAAATGGGTTCTTTAAGAGTTTATTGGTTCTGAGCTTCTGTAGAACACACAACCAGTTAACACACATGAAGAAATGTTCTCCTTGGAAACAATTTGATGTTGAGTTCTTCATAAGATTTTCCTAAATCTATAATGTCATCAGACCTTAAAAAAAGACTCTCTCAAGAGGAAATGGATGATTCAGGGTTTTGAGCTTCCAGAAATCGACTCTAGTCAAAAAGTCCTTTAAGGCATTATTGTATAATTAGTGTTTAGAGTTATTGGTAATCATTTTCTTCTTAATATGTAGAACCGTTTTGGAAAGCAAACAATCTTTAAACCTTTAAAGAACCCTAGAGTCACCCTGTTCATAAAGAGTTTATGTTCCAATGTTCTTATATTATTACGAACATAAAAACGTTTACTGTGAATCTATCTACAGTATGAGTCTAAAAGCAAAACTCTGTTTGTGTAGACGGATGGTGTGTGTGTGTGTGTGTGTGTTTCCGTCACAGGTGTGTCATCAAATTTTATGCCGTACTGTGAGCGCGTCACAGGCGTTTTACACCGAGTGTAACAATAAGCAGCGCAGTCGACGGTGGAAACATGAATCCTTGGTGGGCGCTGATTGTGTGTTTCACTGGTAGTTTAATCACAGTCGAGTCACAGACGCCTTCATTACTGAATGTAACAGTAGGCAGTGCGTCATCAGTTTGTCATACTGTGATGTAACAGTACGTAGGGTCATCATCAAATTCTGTGAGCATGTCACAGGCATTGTTACAGCTCACACACACACACACACACTCACACTCACACACACACACACACACACACACACACAGGCCGAGCTCATAGCCGCTGAAACCCCGGACCAGGCTGCCATGCACATTCGAGCAGCGTGAGGAGCAGCAGCTAGTCGACCTCACACCCCAGTCTCAGGCAAGGCAGCACACAGACAAAACTGCAAATACCCTCTAGTATATTCATACATAACATTTGGTCTGCAAAGGATTTTTTTCTTTTTCTTAGAGGTTCTCCCACAAAAAAGAGAATTCTGACATTCTTTGCTCCACAGGATAATATGGCTTTAGGGATTTCAAGTGACAGATACAGAACACTTAAAGGTTAAAGACTTTAAAGTGTTCTTGAAGGTGTGTTGGATAATCCAGAGTGCTTAGGTTAATAAGATGGTTCTTCTATGGTTCTTTAAGGGTTCTTTGGAGATATAAGAGGTCATAGCTTTCAACTTTTGACAACTTTCAGGGAGGAAGTTTGATGTTTTATATAGAACCTTTAAGGAATATTAAGTTTAAGTTTACTGCCAGTTTACAATTAAGGACAAAGACTTTTAAAAGAGTAGGATTACTTCATACATGTTTATTGAAAAAATAATGTTCTACAGGGGGATCTCTGAGGGTGTACTGGATAACCAAGGGTTCTTATGTAACTTGAAGTGTTCACTAAGAAACATGGTTCTACAGTATATAGAACTATTACAGGATCATGATAGAAATAAAAGAAGAAAGATACATTATACACACTGTAAATACACACACACACGTTATTCTGTGCGGTTCTCCAGGGAAATCAGCTCTTTCGACCTCCACATATGTGAAGAATGAGAAAAATCCTCCTCGGGTTCCTCAGGCTTGTTATGGCAACCGTTCTTCGGCCGCCGTTCTCAGGCCTATCGCTCTTTTCTTTTTTCCTTCAGTGCTGAGGATCACGTTACACAGGAGGAATGTCCTGAAGTTAAAGTCAACACACACACACACACACATGCTAAAACATTTTAATAAAGACAAGATGTTGGTGATGTTGGTGATGTTCATGTGTGCAGTAGTCAGGTAAAGAACAGGGGAACGGGGGAACGCAGGAACAGAACCGGAGAACTGGTGTTATGGATACACACACGTGTTTGTGTACGTTTTCTCCTGAAGGTTTTTTTCTCCGTAATCTAAAACGCTGACACTCACGAGACAAAGGTGATAATTACAGTAAATTACACACGGTTCTCGGCTGCAGCTGCTCGGACCGCACATGTCACGCTTTATTCCGGCGTCTGATCGCTGAAGTTTGACGTTTTAATTCAAGTCACATACCAGAAAATCTTCTCTAAACGTTCTGCTCTGCTCCACTCTCGCTCCGTGGAGACCCTCATGTACAGTCAGTACCTGCCTTTATAGTCAACTTTTCCTTTGCGTTTATTCATTTCAACTTTCCTAAAGCTTACTGTGTATTATTAACACAATTTAACAATGCAAATTCTATTAATATGAATTCATTTTTAATACTTTTTAAGCAATACAAACATTTTTTATTATGTTTAGGGAACAAACAAAAAACATAGTTTCACAGCTTCTCATAAACGTAGCAACAGAAAAGAACCTAAAACTACAGAGCAAAAAACAAGTGAGATGCATGAACATTAAGAACACTAGAACTAGAAATCCTGAAAATAACTAATAAAGACTCAGTGCATGGCTGCTACTGCGCACCACTAGAGAGAAAACCCTGACAGAACCTGTCTTTTAAGGCGTGGCTCAGATGCACCTACAGGTGGCTCAAGACTGTCAGGACCATTGTTGGCTCCTCCAGTGCATAGGTTGGGATGCCTCAAGGCAAAGGTCAACAAGGTGCTGTATGGCTGGAGCATGACGTAAGAGCTGAAAGCGGCATGGGTGCTGCGCTGACAGAGTGAGCATATCGTCCTCAAAGTCAGCAGCTGGCATCAGAGTGAGGTACATGGGCAGAATTTGGGTGGAGCAGGACATAAATCAGGGCATGACAGGGACCTGGCATGAGTGCATAGTGCGTCATTGACCATTGTTAAGTGCTGGGTCGAGGAGATTGCCAGGTTGACCTTCACAGGATGCTGGACAGGAAGGTGGGTTGTGAGCTAGGCTGTGCAGTCGGACCTTTTTAGAGCATGGTGAAGGGAGCCGTCCTTTTGGCCTCGCCCTGAACACACTGGCACTCCCTCGTTGTGGCTGCTGTCTAGTGACTAAACTTTTAGTTTTATTCACTACCATAAACCTCCATGTATATGTATAAGTAGTTTAGTAGAGTCTCTAGAAATAGTTAAAGTGTTTAAATCTAATAATAATCTGCTGATCTTTAATGTAATCAGTGATATTATTATTATTATTATTATTATTATTATTA
>JAQMYG010000020.1:19910395-19921084 GCA_030014215.1 Clariallabes teugelsi
GTAAACCTGCAATCAAACAAACAAGTAAAAAAAAAAAAAAAGCATAATCTTAGTACTTTCTGCTGAAGTTGAACCAGGAAATAAAACATACAGTTTATTATATAAATCTGTCTACACTGTGTGTGCAGTGTGTGTTAGCAGGGGAGGTATTTTTACTGAACTGAATATTTCATATTCATATTTTAGTGAAATGTTTCTGCACTCAGAGGCAAAAGTTTGTCCTATTTGTCCTTTATACCAGCAGGAGAATCTGGACACATTGGCTTTAAAACACATGCCTAAGCTAGATAACTCATGGTACTCCTTCTAGGATTTTATTTTTAGATTCTTGTTTGTAAAAGCAAAAAACAAAATTTTTTGACATCCATCTTCTCAAAATCAGAAGAGGCAGCTGGTAATTCTTTTCCCTTTTTTCCCTTCAGAAATCTTGGGAACCACTTTCTTAGGATTAAAAAAAAAAATTAAACACCCACCTACACAAAATTAAGCACGCACACACACACACACACACACACACAATGCCGAGGATGATGTATGGCTAAATTATTTTTAACAAACTGCTGGTGGACGGTGGTATAGAGGTTAGCACTGTCGCCTTGCACCGCCAGGGTCTGGGTTCGATTCCCGGCCAGACTCGATTCCCTGTCCAGGGTGTACCCTGCCTCGTGCCCTTAGCCTCCTGTGACTGGCTCCAGGTCCCCATGACCCTGAATACAGGATAAAGTGGTATAGAAGATGAGTGAGTGAGTGAGTAAGAGCTCCAGGGTGATGAGGCAGTGGGCCTGAGCTGTGTTTGTTACTAAAGCCGGCGCGCTGCTGCACGTACTGCGGTTTCGGTGCTAACGCTCCGTTAGGTGTGTGTGTGTTTTGTAAATGTGTGATTGTGATGTGGGCAGGTGAACCTGGAGGACGAGTTTTGTCACACGTCTCCTCATTTAACGTCTAACACGTCTGCTGTCTCGGCTCCTGGACGCTCTTTCGGGGGTTTCATTCCCCCGTCGAGACCGCCGCTCTGCCTGAGACACTCTGCCTGAGACACTCTGCCTGAGACACTCTGCCTGTCCTCATGATTGTACACACTCAGGATGAAAAGAATTTAAAAACGAGGAGACAGTGATAATCGGAATAAAATGTAAAAACAAAGCAGTTGAGTTAATATCTGTTTGACATGTAACTGTAACTACTTCGTGTTTTATGTATTATTTAAAAATGTAACGTTTGATTTACTGTTACAATGTATCACTCCTGTGCTCTGGAGGGTTTGAGCAATATGTTAAAAATATCAAATCATGACACCGCAGGACATCTTTACCATAAACATTATGCATCATAATATTGATAAGTTTCTGAATAAACTTCTGATTTATATTTTTTTCAATCAGAAAAAGAATTAAAGTAAACATGTTTTCATTAGGGCTGGATGACATGAGCAAAATATCACACCAGCAATGCGATTCTGTTAATATCACGATTTTATAAATTTTAACTAGATTCTATAGTGTATAATTTTTTTAGATTCCGTTACAATTTAAAACAAACTCCTCGCGCTGCTTGCGAATTTATGAATAGTTTAGTGCACCTGCAGGATGATAGAGGAACTACACTTCGAATGCAAGCATAAATGCAATATATATTTTTTTGTTTTAAATCCCCAAACAAAAGATATTCACGATATGCAAATTCTTTATCTCTATTAATCTACTTACAGTCAGAGTTGCATGGTTATAAAAATATATTGTGAAAAACCATATAATGATGGTAGAAGATATTTCACCAAATCAGAAGTTAGAGCCCATGTCTATGAAGCGAAGAACCCTTCAGTTATCCTTTTGTTCTAGTTAAGAACCGGTCCAGAGATTCTTCTTCCTTTCGTTATACACTCTCAAAGAAATAAAAGTGTTCTTCTAAGTTCTTGTTAAAAACTCTGTTGAAGTTGTAATTTTTAAACTGTTCCTTCACAGATACATGTGTAGAACCTTTATAAAGTGTAAACCTTTAGATCAATAATTTCTAAGATGTGATGGGCTAATTAAGAGTTATTAGCTTTCAAAAAGGTTCTACTTATACCTCTCGTTAAGAAAGGAAACACTCTGGTGTATGATCTTTAAGGGTTCTCTCAGGAGTAGCAGTGAAGAACTTTTGAGCGTTGTACACAAGTGAAACCCCAGCGGCTCTGTAGAGATTAGACTCCTGACAGCTTCAAACCTCCTAGTTTATATTTAAATAAAGGTAAGCTGAAGGTTCTTTAATGGTTTATCAATTAATTAAAGGTTCATAACATCCTAAAAAGCTTTTTAAACCTGTTATAAATTATATTTTTATATAATAATTATATTATTATAATTTATATTTATATTTAAATTATGTTATATAGTTCTCAATTTTCTCATTTCTGTTCTGACATGAAGTGTGGTTCGTTCAGGGTTCTTTGGATAATTTAAGGTTCTTAGATTCCAAGAAATGGTTCTGCCTGGAACATTGAGACATGTGCAGTACTGTGGAGTTTATTCCACACACTTTCTTCATTAATACACACTCTTAATTATTCTTTTTGGATACTTAAGCAGTAAAATTTAGCACGTTAGTTATTTAAGTAACCATAGCTCAGTTATTGTTCCATGAAGAACCCTGTTTTTTTTTCTTTCTTCTTTTTAGACTTTACTATATACTTAAAGTAATAACTCTATGAAAGTAAATCTCCTTCTAGATATCTTTATTTATTGTGTGTGTGTGTGTGTGTGTGTGTGTGTGTGTTGGTTATATAATAAACTGCGTTATGGTGCTTCTGTGTTTGGGTTCAGCCCGGAGTGAAGTATCTCTTTAATACGCTCTACACTGTGACCTGTTTCAATCACCTGGGTCACTGGATAAGCGCTTAAACCTCGTCACTGAGTCCTGGGTCAACTCCTAAATCCTCTGCAGTGGGATAAATAGCGCGGATCGATCGTTTATAGCGGGTGGAGCGGCTAAATTATCCTCCCGTCCCATTCCGTCTGACAGCCGCAGTTCGTCACTCTTCTCCTGCCTCCCCTCCCTTCACTCTACACCCGCTCTCTCTCTCTCTCTCTCTCTCTCTCTCTCTGTAGAATCATTCTTTTTCTTTTTCAACCAAACAGTCACTGAAAAAAAAAAAAAAACTGCGAAAACTCGGACACATGGCGTGCGAAAGCCACGAGTGTTTCACCTGTGAGAGTTCAGTTCCAGTGTAAATACAGTGAGGTTTAGTTTAAAATGCTTATTTGTGTAGCATTCCTTGTTTTGTGAATCAGAAACAGTGAGAAAGTGAGATTCCTCGCTCCCCCTTTACTGAGTGACTGTGGTGGAAGTTTCCTATCCAAAAGGGTTCCAAATAAAACCAAAACTAAGAACCTTTAATCATCCAGCGAGTCCCTGTTGGTGGAAAGGTTCTTCAAGAGCTCCAGGGATTTTTAGCTCACTAACACCCACAGGAATATTTTGGGTATTTTGGTACCACTATAGTCTGGTATCATGGTACCTGTACTACAGTATATGGTACCACGGTACTAACAGTATTAACACAGTAGAAGATGTAGCGCTTTACGGTACACAGTAGAGATGCTGGAAAAGTTGGAAACATTGATTAAGTGATGTATTGCAATTCTTTTCTTTGGTCATTTTTGTATCAACACACTGACACCAAAATTGATTGTTTTATCAAAGAAGAAGCATTAGAAAATGTTGTAGTTTTAAACTATACACACATAGTCAGGCAGCGAAGCATCTGAAAAAATAAACAAATTGAACAAGGATAGTTATAAAATCATGATAATCGCGATACAGATCGAATCAGAGTATTGTGGTAGTGTTGTATCGGGTGGACACTTGTGATTCCTGTCCCTAGCACATAGTGTGTGTAACATTAACTAAATACCATAGTTTGTGTTGTAACATATACAATATCATACAGTTTGTACAAACATTCCATATTAGATACGTGTGGAACCTATTTATTAGACCCTGTGGTGCCAAATAAGTACCAGGGTATTTACCAAAGTATTGAGGAACACACCATATTAATACCACTTTACCCACTGAAGTGCCCCAGGATCTGCCTTGGTTCTCTACATAATATAGATGGGGTTTTAGCTGGAACGATGTCATGCTCTAGAAGGCCTTATGAAGAAAATAGTGACCAATTAACCAAATTATTTATCCAACAAACCACTGAAGACCCTCAAACGTTTATTTCCGAGCAGCGAATGGACCAATATCAAACAGGTTCTATTCCCTTTAAAAATGGTTCTGCTCTGACTCCTTTCTGGTAGGTCTGGATTCTGATGTCGTGTTCCTCGACATTATTTCCTAACTGGCGTTAATGTGTTTTAATATTACTTTCTGTTCTGACATTTTAATGTCAAGTAAAGTTCCTTGTTCAGTGAATAATTAAAGGTCCTTAGCATCCAAAATGTGGCTCGGCTTGAAAGTTTGACGGTTTCTAAATATGAGGTAAATACCGCTGTGTTATTTAGAGTTTGCACCACGCCCTTTCCCAGTTAATACACACACACACTCACCGGTTCTTCAAGGCTTTATTTGGATAACTGAGGAGTAAACATTTAGCATGTGTTACATGTGTATTTATTAACGACTGAAACCTGACAGGGCTTCGGTTAGAACCATTATAGAACAAAGGAATCTAATTATTCACAGAGTTTATTCTTTGTGTGTATGTACAGCTTTGTTTTATTAATATTCTTACAGATGAAATGAATCTTGAGTTTTATGCCTGAAACCAGATTCGTGGTTCCTGAAATAAATATCCGTCTGATTTTTTAGACTGAATTAATCAACTCTGAGAGTGACCTTTACAAAAAGAAGAAAAAGAGCTAATTGGATGATTAAAGGGTCTTATTTGCCTAAAAGGGTTGTACTTGGAACCGGGTCTAATAGGGAAACGTTAAGACAGGATAATGGATTGGATAATTATCATCAGATAATTACTTTTTTTTTTTTTTTTAATAGTTCTACTTGGAACTTTCTCTAATGGCTAAAGACTCATTACATGGAAGGATAGCAGCACGAGCTAAAGAAACATCACTGGTTAAAAGCATAAGGCATCTTTACTGCTTGATTGGATAATTATCATCTCTTAGCTTCTTAAACTGGTTCTATTGAGAACACTTTCTGGTGGATTAACAACATTGTCGAGATAAAACCTGTGAGGGTTTAAAGAGGTTTAGGAATCTAACATGGTTCTGCTTTAAGACTTTTCATTAAGTTTAAAATAGATTCCAGTTTTTACTTTTAAGTGAAGAGTCTCAAAGACAAACGTATATTTTGTTATGAACACTTTAATCAAGGACAGGCAAATTTTCCTATAATTCCATAATTCTGTAATTACAATGTAAACAACTGAAACCACTTTCAGACTCCTTAAATAAATAGGCATCAGCTCTAATTTATTGCTGTTGGGTTGAGGGTTTATTTCAGAATTCTTATTTTAATTTATGATGAGCTGCATGCCATAACATTGGCTCGGAAAGAGTGTAAGCTTTGGATACATGTGTCTTCAGAGCTACTTGAAAGCTCTACATGATCTACTTTTTTTTTTACATGTCCTTCCATAATATAGGTTTTTCCATTTGTTAATCCAAATTCTAAGAGCAGTTGTTTAGATAAAACATGAGTTAATGTTTATTCCCAAATGATGACCGAGAACATGTGCAATATCCGCTTCCTTTTGGTGCATCAACAATAAATGGAAAGGGGGAAAAAAAGCAGAATTTTAATCAGCGTGTTTCTTTCTTCCCGCAGGTCCCGGGCTCCAGATGTCCCACCGCCTGAAATTGTCCTGGGTTGAGACCCAGTGGAGTGTAACAGAGAGGAAAGGAGGAGTCGTGGGCTTCTCAGCTTCTCAGCTCCAGGGCTGCCGTTGCAATTTCACACAGGCTCCAGGCCAAACAAGTCCTGCCGTGCTTTGATATTTTAGCATGGATGGCGCCAATCACGAAACCTCTGACCTCAAAAATGAGACTGTGGCGCTGAGGTGGAGGACTAGCAATTATCAAAGGATTAACCCCGGACTTCCTCTACATTAGTGCGATCCTATAAAGCACCTCGCTGGATTTATTTCTTCGTTTAAACCACAGATTTTGTGAGTGGTTTTGAGTTTTTTTTTTTTTTGCTTTCTTTATTTCTTTCTTTATTTCTTTCTCATTTTCCCCACAATGGAGTTCCAAGTGGGATTGTGGAATAATGATTGGACCTCATTTTGGTTTACCGTATTGCTGAGCTTGCATGTGCAGTTCAATCCTGTTGCGTCGTGTCCCAAAGAGTGTCGTTGTGACAAAATGTTTATTTACTGCAATGAGAGGAGTTTGACATCTGTGCCTCTAGGTATTGGGGAGGGATACAAGATCCTCTATCTCCACAACAACCAGATCAACAGCGCTGGATTTCCGATGGAGCTCCACAACGTGGAGTCGGTGGACACTGTGTACTTGTATGGGAATCGGCTGGATGAGTTTCCTCTTAACCTTCCCAGAAATGTAAAAATACTCCATTTACAGGAAAACAACATCCAGACCATTTCCAGGGCAGCACTTGCCCAGCTACCCAAGCTGGAAGAACTGCACTTGGACGACAACTCCATCTCCACAGTCGGGGTTGAGGAAGGGGCGTTCCGGGAAGCGGTTAACCTTAAGCTCCTCTTCCTCACTAAGAATCACTTGAGCAGCGTTCCTATTGGATTACCAGCAGATCTTAAGGAACTACGTCTGGATGAAAACCGCATTGCAGAAATAGATGAAGGAGCTTTTCAAAATGTTACAAATCTACAGCAGCTGATGCTGGATGGAAATCTTCTGGAGGATGATGCCATTGCTCCTGGCACCTTTAAGAACCTGGCCAACCTCAAAGAGCTTTCGTTATCCCGGAATTCTCTCACAGTGCCGCCACCTTTGCTTCCTTCGGTGTCCCTTACTAAACTGAACCTGCAGGAGAACCAGATTAATGACATCCCTGTTTTAGTCTTCTCACAACTTAGGATGCTGGAGAAACTTGATCTGTCATTTAACCCATTACAGACTGTACCACAGGGTGCTTTTGATGGGCTGAGAAGCCTGACACATCTCAACGTTCGAAACAACCAGTGGCACTGTGATTGTGCTATTAAGTGGATAGTCATTTGGCTGAAGTCCTTGCCATCCTCCGTGAACGTCCGTGGATTTTTTTGTCACCAACCAGACAGGCTAAAGGGCATGATAATCCGAGAACTCAACCTTGATACCCTCGAGTGTCCTGCCAGCACTGAAATCGATCAGGGGCCCCCTTACTTACCTCCATCTTCATCGCCACCTCATAGAACCGCCACTCTACCCAGAACCACCCCCACCATCACTACCACCACCACCAGCACCATGACATCCACAGCTTTCCACTCAACTACAACCAACCCCACACCACCAGTCCCCAATTTCCTACCTGCTCCCTATCCTCCCTATGAAGACCCCCTGAAAATATCCTTGAATGTTGTGAATGGAACGTGTGTTGTGGTTACCTGGGACTCTTATTTCACAGTGACGGCTTACAAAGTCACCTGGGTGAAGAGGGGTCAGAACTTAATGATGGATATTAGTCAAGAGAGGACGGTACCTGGGGAGCAGCGCAGACTTAACTTGTATGACTTGGAACCGAGGTCCAAGTACCGAATCTGTGTTTACATTCTTGATTCCTTATACAGCTATAGACCCGGAGAGGACACGATTTGTTCTGAGATCAGGACCAAATCAGCCTCAAAAATCACCAACAATAACAATGTATCCGAGTCGGATCAGGTGGCACAACAGGATGTTACGTCCACGTTCCTTTTAGCCGGGGTGATTGGTGGCGTCGTGCTGCTCATTTTGATCATCTTGCTTAGTCTGTTTTGCTGGTACATGCACAAGAAGAGCAGGTCTTCCTGTTCCTCGTCCAAATGGAAATACAACCGAGGCAGGAGAAAAGACGACTACTGCGAAGCCGGCACCAAGAAGGACAACTCCATTCTTGAAATGACCGAGACCAGCTTTCAGATCGTGCCGCTGAACAACGAGCAGCTTCTAAAGGGCGATTTTAGGATCCAGCCCATTTACACACCCAATGTTGGCATCGGGTACAGAGACTGCCACCTGAGTAACAACAGCATTGTTTACTGCAAGAGCAGCAATGTTCCTGGGGTGGAATTCTGCCACACGTGATGTTACGAGGACGTAATAAACATTCTCTGTACGACTGTACGATGCACACACACACACACACACACACACACACACACACACACACACACACACAGTTTTATATCTAAATCTAAATCTGCATATGAATATACTCCCCTATGGTAATTTATACTGAGGACAACTATGTGAAAGCCCGGCTTTGGGTTTGTTCCTTATGTTTGTTAGCACATGGTTTTGTTATTTGTCTGCCTCTGGGGTAAGTCAGCAATGTTTCTACAATCAAGGCTGGTGTTTAAATGCACTAGTCCAGGTTTTCTGCCTCTCGGGTGTGAATGCGGATACCTCGCTAAGACATGAAACACAAACCCCTGCGGAGAAACGGTAGTAAAGAAAACAAACCGGTCAGGAAAATTAAACACTGATTAGCCTGCAGTGGAAAAAATAATACTGGACCGAGATGTTTTTACATCTTTTTTGTCCTGTTGTTGACGTGGCGGAGCAAAGCAGCCGTTCAGGAAATGAGCTTTTTGTAAAAGTCACATTTGAACACGGTTACAACATTTCAACACCACAAAGCCTGCAAGGGGCCAAGAGAAGCCGAAAGCTCGCGAGCTGATCTACAAGCTGGTGTCGTGTTTGGGTTGGCTTTCTGCCACCAGAGGGCAGGTTTTTTTTTTCTTTTTTTCCCTTCCTTTAGAGGATTCGTTCAACCATTAACCAGACGTTACAGATCCAATCCCACTAATTTCATATTGCCTTTTTTGTTTTCGCTGTCGTGTTTAGATTTTCATGTCAAACAAATTTAACGTGCAGAGAGCCGTCGGGGTTTCGGGTGAGGTTTCTGGAGCAGGTGTCTATGAGCTCATTCTCTCAGTCACTGATGTTTAATGTCTGTGCGTCTCAGATGACTTAAAAGCATTTACAAATTTTCCTAACAAGCACTGGAGTCTGTGGTGCATTATAATTAATATTATTATTATTATTATTATTATTATTGTTTTTATAATTTTCTTTCACTTCCGCTCCATGTTGAATCTGACGGCGTGTATACACAGCACTTTCACTTTGCTGGAAATCTAAGTCTCTCTTTTCTTATTTCTTTGTTAATGCTTACAGGGTTACAGGTATGACTCGCATTTTCCTTTGTTTCCCAAGTTTAATCAGGCAGCTGTTTAGGTAGGATGATGAATTGTGGGTCAAAAGAAAACAAAAAAACTCCAGAATCCAAGCGGTGGTATGTGGCAGAGCTCGGTTTGCCGTCAGATCCCCGCATGAGCGCAATTAAAACTATTTTTAATGCTGCGCTGGTTTTTCCAAGCCGGGCCGCCTGCTTAGGAACGCCGCTTCACCACGGAGAACTCCTTATTATTATTATTATTATTATTATGCACTGTTTCTATCTGGATTTATTTGCTTTGACAAGATTTTATTTCAGGGGTCAAGTTCAAAGAATCTCTCGCTCATAATCCCTGCTTCTGACAAAAAAGGAAAGAAAGCAAAAGAGAAAGGAGGAGAAATATGCAGAGGTTATTTTCGCCCTGGAGGAACGAATCAGAATAAAGAGAAGAGAGGGAGAGAGAGAGAGAGGGTGATTGAGAGTGTTTAACCCTTCGTAGGCCGGCAGGGCGATCGGTTTTTAAAGAAATAAACCCGGCTCATGAACATCATCGAGCTCAGACATGATTCAAACTCCACATGTTCGAACTGAAAAAAAAAAATAAAACAAACCCACAAGTATTTTGTTCATGTAGCAAAAACAGATGTGTCTCTGAGAAAGAAGGGAAAAACAGAGCTCCTGGACTCGCTGGCGGTGTTCGCTGGCGGTGTGTTTTTCTGAGAGCGAGTTGCCCCCGGTTCCACACGGCACGTGTCCAGGTTCGAGAAAAAAATTGTTATTATTACTTACGCAAAACAAAGTCGTCTTTTAATCAGAGTGTTTTAAACAATAAAGTGCAGGTTTAGTCGCAAAAAATTTTATACTGAAACCTGAAGTCTGTTCTTTAAGAAAAAAAACGTAACTGTTATATAAAAACCTATCATATGATAATCAAACAATTAACGCGATCACTCCAGTGGTTTAATTTAATGCTGAAAGGTTAATCACATCAAAATCAGACCTGTGCAATTATCTATACTAAAAATGTATTAATATAGAATATAATAATATTATATTATATAAATCTAATAGTATACACGTAGTCAGGAATTTATGTTGAGTTTGTCAGTAATTTAAGTATTTGATTATTATTATTTTTTGTAATAATTTTGAGTTGATGAAATAAATCTAGGCGCAGATCCTCTTAAAGCGATCATTTGTCCAGTTATCTGACGCTAGTCTCGATAAACACGTTAGAACACAAAATGCTGCATTTAATCGAGGTTTAAATTGCGATTGTAATACGTGTTTAAATAATGACACAGCCCTAGTTTTATTGCTTATGTTCTGTAATGACGCAGCACCAGGACAGAGCTTTACACGCCAGCCTGTAGCCTCCACACGCAGTTTATACAC
>JAQMYG010000020.1:19962738-19975333 GCA_030014215.1 Clariallabes teugelsi
TCTCAAGGTTTCTTCCTATTACCATCTCAGGGAGTTTTTCCCTCAGCACCGTCACACTCGGCTCGTTCATCAGGGACAATCTGACCATTTTGATTCATACACATTCACATTCCTTACAAATTTAAATAATTATTTTGATTGTGTAAAGCTGCTTTGCGACAATGACAATTGTAAAAATCGCTATACAAATAAAATTGAATTGAATTGAATATAACGAGACATTTTTGCTTACACTTTTATTACAGTTGGCTTGAAACATGTTTAATTTTTTTATGTTTGGTTTGTTGTAAACATATTTTAAGGAGTTATATGTGGATTTGGCTAGATTTAAGAATATTTCACTTGCTAAGATGTCATTTTTGCAGTTCGTTTTAATCATAGACAGAATGTAAAATATTGCTCTATTTGAGGCACTAATCACTTCAGTAAATGTGAATGTAGAGCGCAGCTACTTGAATGTTATTTCTTTTTCTGTGTTGTCCTTATTTCTCGTTTCCATCCTCTGTTTTCCCCGAATGCTACAACGGTTGCCTAGCAACAGTAAGAAACAATTAACTGCATTCTGCCCCAAATTGACTGAATTCATTATACGTTATTCAGCTCCATCTACAAGAGGATAATTACTTCATGATGAATCTGTACTCATTCTGTAATTCATTTCTATTTTTTGGGGGAGAAATAAGACTGATACTGACAGACAATGTAACAGTAGCTTTCAGCCTGGACATTTACCCTGACCCTGACCGTGTGTGTGTGTGTGTTTTATTATACAGATACACAGAAACACAATTTCTGTTCATTTCTGTTATTTTCCATTTAAATATAATGTGTTTTTGTGATATTTGTGTGTTGTGTAAATTCTCTTCGGATGTTTTAAAGATCAGTTTTAATCTCGTTATGGCGCGCTTTTCTTTTCTCTACAGTAATGATGGAGGGGTTTTTTGTGAATGTGGCTTAAAGTTTTAATTTGTTCGTAATGGGACAGAAGCTATAAAAGCGTGAAAAGCGCTTCGTAATTAGTTTGTGAATGATGTTTGAAATGGAATTAAATCTCGCCGGTGGAATTAATCAGTCTCGTTGTTTTTTGTTTTTTAAACAAGCCTGGTCTCGGATGAGAGACATATTTACTCTGCGATGCTAATTTAATCGGCTTTAATCTTCTCTGTGATCTTTCGGCTCGGTACTGACAGCAGGGCGAGGCTAATTTCCATCAGAAGATGAAAGATGTACCGGCGAACGAGATCTTTTATTCATGAAGTGCCTCTGATTGTCTCATTTTATTTTCTTAATTGTTTTGCGCTGAAAGAGATCGACTGGACAAATAAAGTCTGAGTGGAACTCGATTACGGAATGACGGGACGGCAAGGATTATTTGTAGTTATTTGTAGGAATATTAAAGCATGTTTTAATGGAAGTGAAAATGTGAGAAAGCGTGGTTTGTACACTCTTCTGATGAAATGCTGAAAGGTTTGAATTGGCAAGTCGTTCGGTCGTGACTGAGATTCGTTCCTCAGTCCTTCTGAGATCATTTAGGCTGAGTCAGGGATGTTCAGGGCTTCAGTGCAAACAGTTTTTCTTGCAGTTATAGATGCTGATGATTTGTCTAAACTGGAAATATTTTAACGTAATACTCGATAGCAATGATTATTGGGTGTTTTAAATCAGGGGTGTAAAACTGGATCCAGTAAGGGCAAGTGTGTGTGTGTGTGTGTGTGTGTGTGTAGGATTCCTTTCCAGCCAAGCAGAAGCCACACCTGATGCCACCTGTTTAATTAGTCATTCTTGGCTTTCGACAGACTATCAGGTGGGGCTTCTGCTTAGTTGAAGTGAAAACCTGCACACACACACACACACACACATACACCAGCTCTTTCTGGACCAAGTGTAACACCCCAATTTTCAATCACACACTTTACTTTAGGTGGAAGCAGGCTGCACATTTGAGCTAACAATCGAAATGAAGATTTAACTGAACATCTAAACGCCTCCATTTTACCTCCGAGCTGTCGGGATCCTCACGTGTCCTCACGTGTCTGTCCTTGTTTTTGTGTTTCCCCGAGAGTTTTTATGTTCTTTATTTCCCAGCATGCAGCTCACAGTCACAGCGTCCTGAGTGTTTTCACCTGCACCTCGGTCTGTAGTCACCAGTTTGTTTATTTAAATCCATGTTTGCAGCCGGCGCTTTGTCTTACGTCTGTGTCGTTTACTGATCTTCGTTTATGTTATCTTCACTGGTAATGTTACTCTGTTCCTTCTGCCACGAGTGCTGTTAGCATTAGCATAAGTCTAAAGTTCCTTGTGATTAGTCTTTGTCTAATTTAGATTTGCATATTTGTTTCATTTACTTCCTGTTGTTTATCTATGGAAGAATATTAAAACCTATAAGTCATGGTCACATGACTTCCTGCTTCACTATAACATTCATTCATTATAACATTCAGACTGGTTCTGCTTCTCGTTCACGTCCCTACTAATCTCGCCTACTTACTTACACAGAATATTTAATTTTAGCACCAGTAAAAGTGCAGCAGAAGCAGAAACAAAACTCAGTGCTATGCATTTTTAATAAACAGCTTTGTAAAGTCGTACCTCAGCAACGTGAAAGGCCATCGCTGTCCATCTCTAATCTTGTCCGTCCGAGTGCTCGCTTCTAATTGGACGCAACGCATAGTCTCCTGCCTAATTTTATTAGTCACACACCTCTGTGTGTGTGTGTGTGTGTGTATGTATAAGAATGTGTGTTGACATCTTGGCTCTCCATCTGGAATTGAATGTCAGATGATACGAGCCATTTTTCATCCTCACGCTAATCCAGACTTTAATGGATCATCTGGAGGATTGATGAATAAAGTTTTTAAAGATGCATGATGTCAAACATCCCATTAGTGAAGATGTGATGTGATATGTGTTTGTGTGTGTGTGTGTGTGTGTGTGAGAGAGGTAACAATCTAAAAATGGTGAAATGGGTCATCAATCAGCGTGACAGAATGTTGTTACATCCGGGGGTTTTCCATCAAATTGTAGGCAGTTTCATTAAGTGATCTAAACTAATTGTGTCTTTATTTATAAAAACAAACAAATAGAAAAAAAAAAACAGTTTTACAATGTGTTAATGCATCCAGTGGAATTGTGCAAAGCCAGGGTCCTATATTCCCAGATAGATATTTTAGGGTCCTGCATTCACAGGGGTGTATATCCTCCAAGAGTCTACACATTCCCCGCGTCCTGTATTCTCAGGTATTTAGTCAAGCTAAGCTAATTGTCATACTGTATATATAATGTACACCTTACTGCAGAGTGAAATACTTTCTTCGCATATCACAGAGTAACTGGGGTCAGAGTGCAGAGTCATAGGAGCGTATAGAGTTAAGGCTTACTCAAGGGCCCAACAAAAGTAACATGGGTTAGGTGGGGGTTTGAACCACTGACCGTCTGAGCAGTAATTTAGTCTCTTAACCCTCTGAGCTACCACTGACCCTATAAAGCATCATCTAGTATTCCCAGGCGGTCTCCCATCCAAGTACTAACCAGGCCCGAGCCTGCTTAGCTTCCAAGATCAGACAAAATCGGATGCTCTGGTACGGGGCACGACTCTTATGGCCATGATGAACCGTGAACAAAAGGTCACTCCCAGGCCCCAGTGAGGTTTGAACTCACGACCCCTGGTTTACAAGACCAGCGCTCTAACCACTGAGCTATGGAGCCTTGCACACCCCTTGGGTTCTTTATTGCCAGAGATCTATATTTCCACGATGCTAAATTCTCTTTCTAAGGTCCTACATTCCCAGAGTCCCATGGCCCCAGTGCATCATTAGTCCAGTCCTTTATGTTTCCAGTATTCACTGGTCTCATTTTTAGGGCTTTGTGTACAAATACTTTACGTATCAGCTAATTTTTCTTGTTTGTTTAATTATAAATGGATGTGCCATGTACAAACACTCATAACCTTCTCTTTAACGTAACAGATCTTTCACCTACAGGTCTGCTGCTTGGTGTCTGAGCTTGGCTTGTTGGATCCTACCTCCCGTTCCTCTTGTTTTCACCCAGTGTGTTCCTAACTTCCTGTCTATTACACTAGTTTTGTCTATAACACTGTGCACATGGATCCTCCTCAGGCGAGTTATTGAGCGGAATCACTCAGCGTTTCCAGTAAACGAAGCAAAAAATCGATGAAGTCCCCTCATTCTGTCTCATCTCAACCATTCTGCAACTTTAATTACTCCCTTAACAAGAGCACTGAGACAAATCAGGGCAGATTGATTACTGGAGGGAAAGAACATTAAAAAAGAAACGTGTTCCTTTAATCAAGAGCTGAACTTTTTATCCTTTAAGGAAGGTCCGTGTCCTTTATACTTACACTTTAATGCGTGATGTTTTGATTTATAAAGCTTATAAACAGTGCACTCACGTTCAGCTTGTAACGATCAGTTAACTTAATATTAAATGATGTTACACTAATCCGAGGTCTTTTATCACAGATGAACACACAAATAATTAAACAAACCAAAAAGTGTATTATACAAAAAAAAAAAAAAACTAATAAAGCAAACAAAGCGTGCACAAAAAGCAAGAAAACAAACTATATTTACCAAATATATACAATAATATGTGTGTGAGTGTGTGTGAGTGTGAGTGAGTGGATAACTGGTCGGGATATTGTGGTTGTGTGTATGAGGAGTTATGGTTCGGTCTCACCGGAGGCCTATGAACCCTTATGTGGCTGCGCTACAAGCTCACACTGCACACATCTTACTGTTTAATCTGATCTTTACTGGTACGACTGAGAAGCAGGAGGACGTTAGGGCGCTGTGAAATCTGACAGTCAGTCAAATTAATGTCACTTATAAACTTATAAAGTTAAACACAAGAAAGTTAAATTTCTTAAACTTTGATGTGAAAATCTCAATATAAAAGTAAAATAAAACATTTTTTAACATAATTAAAGTTGTTTGGGTTATATTTGTGCAAATATGTTCATTATTGAGGTTTAGTTTTGTTTTTATTCACTGAAACTATAATGTTCAGCCTGCTGATAAAACACACACATTTATTTATTACCAGCAAAAGCAAACATAAATGAAAATAAATGATTTTCAGCACATGTTGTACAAATTTTAATAACACATTTAATTAACAAAACTCTGTTAAACTTTTAATTAAATCAATTAAATTATTAAATTGATTAGTTTTATATGAAACTCATTTAATTACATACGAATGCACATTATCACAATAAACAAATTAAATCAAAATTCTAATTTTATTTACATTTAGGCAGATGCTCTTATCCAGAGCGACTGACATTTTTATCTCATTATACATCTGAGGGTTAAGGGCCTTGCTCAAGGGCCCAACAATGGCAACTTGGTGGTTGTGAGGTTTGAACCTGGGATCTTCCGAACCATGGTCCAATGCCGAACCGTAGTCCACTGAGCTACCCCTGGCCCTATTTGTCACATACACAGTTTTACACAGTATGATATGCAGTGAAATGCTTATATGACCGCTAAATTGTCAATACGAAATAAATTAGGGAATGGTATAAGAATAAAATATAGAAAAACTTAGCTGCAGAGAAAAATAGAACAACAAAAATATAGGAATATAGAAATATAAATAAAATATAGGACATAAAAATATTTTTTTAAAATATCTAAGCTGTACAAATATACAATAATGGCTGTACAAATAGGCAAAATATGGAGAAATGTGCAAAAGTGTGTAAAATTAACTGAAATAGAAATGTCCAGATATGTCCAGGGTGACATAATAGGATGTATAATGTCCATAAATGGACCATAAATGTCAGTTTGCAAATAAAGGATGTTTTTCGTCTTGTGTGGTGTTCTCAGTCTCTCTGTGTTGGCCATCAGGGAGCGGAATTGTTGGGGTAGCTTCACAATCTCTCTGGCCTTGGTCCAGCACCGCTTGCTGTAGATTGAGTGCAGGGAGCTCAGTGCGGATGATGTGCTCGGCTGATCTCACCACCCTCTGAATAGCTCTTCTGTCCTGTATGGTGCTGTTCCCGAACCAGGTTGTGATGTTTCCTGTTAGGATGCTCTCTATGGTGCAGGAGTAAAAGTTCGTAAGCACCCTGGAGAGCAGTCTGAAGTCTCTCAAGCATAGAGACGCTGCCGGGCCTTTTTCACCATGGTGTTGACAAGTCCTGTGTGTTGACAAGTCCAGATTTCCAATCTCCTTCAGGTAGGCCGTCTCGTCGTTGTCAGAGATCAGGCCCACCACGACGGTGTTGTCAGCAAACTTGATGACGGCGGTGGAGTTGGTAGTGGCCAGCAGTTGTAAGTGTACAAAGAGTACAACAGGGGGATCAGAACACAACCCTGGGGTGCTCCAGTGCTGAGAGTGAGGAAGGCTGAGACCTGTCCGCCCATCGTTTCTGCCTGTGGTCTGCCAGGCGAGTCCCAGGTGCCCTAGCTTGGTGGTGAGTGTGGAAAGAATTATAATATTAAATGCTGAACTGTAGTCGACAAAGAGCATTTTAACATATTTCCCCTTTCTAGCGTCCAGGTGAGTGATGTGTGAAGGAGGTGAGAAATGGCATCATCTGTAGAGCGGTTCGGGCGGTATGCAAACTGTAGTGGATCCAGTGTGTCAGGTAGTGAAGAGATGGTGAAGTCTCTGACCAGCCGCTCAAAGCACTTCATCACTACTGATGTGAGGGCTACAGGGCGATAATCGTTGAGGAAAGCAGGATGCAGTTTCTTGGGAACAGGAACAATGATGGACTCTTTAAAGCATGTGGGGATCACCGACTGAGATAAGGAGAGGTTGAATGTCTCTGTGAACAAAGGTGCTAGGTGGTCTGCGCAGGCTCTCAGAACTCAACCTGGTCCTGCTGCTTTCCTGGTGTTCACTCTCCTGAAGGCTCTCCTCACGTCATGCTTGGAGATGATGAACGCATTTCCGGTGCTGACATTCTCTTCCTATCTGCATTCGATGGCACTGCTAGCCTTAGCATAACTAGCATCTTTAGCTGCAGCCTCGAAGCGAGCATAGATGGTGTTTGGCTCGTCTGCCAGAGACATGTCCGCATTTGTCACACCGGATGTTGGTGCTTTGTAGTCTGTGTTGGAGCTGTGACTCTAGTTTCCTCCCGTAGCGCTGCTTCGCCTCCTTCACCACTTTCCAGACGTTGTATGATGCAGCCTTGTATGGGTCCATGTCACCCGACACAAGTCCTGCATTGTAGGTGGCGGTGCGAAATCTCAGAGCATCGTGAATGGTTTTAACGTTTTAACAACCTCATGTCCTGTCACAACATTAATATCCAAACAGAGTCACATTGTTCTCTGGTATCTTTGGTGTTTGCCACCATGGTGCTGTGGGTTGTGGGGAGGTCCTCTGTGGATCAGACTTGTTTCTCTCCCCACCCACTGGGAATAAAGTAGGCCCTGCCTGCTGGGCCCTGGTGGGTTGTGGTGCACTGGGTGTTCTGGTGCCTTTCTGTCACAGTCCGCATTGATATTTTTTGTGTGTGTGTGTTTTGTGCTTCATTGGATTGGACGAGACGGGCGAGCCTTTGGTCCCCGTGGGCATGGGTGAGCCTCAGTTGCCACTGATCCTGTAACCAGTACAACTGTCAACAATATATATATATATATATTAGGGCTGTAACTATCGAATATTTTAGTAATCGAGTATTCTACCAAAATTTAATCGATTAATTGAGTAATCGAAAATGTACTTTTGCTTAATTAAACAGCAATGTAAAATATATAGGAGAAACAAAGATTAACTGGTTTTCTTTTTAGAAAATTCTACTTTTATTTTTTAAATGCATACATCATTTTATCAAAAATAGACATTGTCATTATTCACAATACAAGGAATAGCTTATACCCCTATCTCACGGTGAGATGTGGTGTTAGGCACCATGAGCTGCCGCGATTGCGCACCGACGTTCCCCGAAGTTCTGCAAGGTCCACAAGCTTCCGTGAGGGCCGGCAAAAAATTAAACATGTTAAATTCTTTTTCTATTTTTCGCGCGGAAAGATGGAAACGTAACCGCAGCACCAAAAGTCGCGGTGAATCATGATGAACCGTACTTCCGGCCACTGCGCGAAACCACGTAGGTGAGATAGGGGTATTAAAGTTGACTGAGATGAATTAAGTGCATTACAGAGCCATACATTCTTATTTTTAAGTATTTTCTCAGATGCAAAAACTAAAAAAAAAGGTGTTTCAAATAACTTTAAGTATCAAAAAAAAAAAAAACTAAGGCACACATTGAAATAAATAATTATACAAAAACACAGTTGTGCAACTAAACTTTCAGAACTAAAAGTTTCAAAATCTACATCTCAGGCATAACATACAGGTATAAGCCTTTACTGACAATTTCTGTCATTTTCTCTTCCTGGTTTCTCTTGGTTCGCTGATAATTTTATCGCTCGTTCCCATTTTGCAGCCCGCAACAGGACGCTCCATGAAATTAATACACAGCTAACTGTTTGCGTCTCCTTCCGCTTTGTAGGTGACGTAGGCGCTTCTTCTTCGTTGGTGTTTACTGGTGGCTTGCATCCGGAAGTGCACTGTATCAAAAGCGCGCTGTCAACAAATAATTGCGCAAAAACATAATGCAAGCTTTTAAAATTAATTAAACGAAGCTTCGAGGCAGAAGATTTTGCCTCGATCATTTTTTGTAATCGAATTACTCGAGTTACTCGAAGAATCGTTTCAGCCCTTATTGTTATCATTGGTACACTGTGTGGTGGAGCAGTGAGCTGCAGTTTATGAGGTCCCTCAGGAGTAATTACATCCAGTTAAGAAGAGCTGAGTGTTAAAGAACCACAGGAAGATGGAGTGAAGCTGAGAGAGAGGGTCTTCCTGCAGCTTTAATACCATTTAATAGAGTTTCACTGTTTCAGTGGCTAAATGAGTAAAAGGCCTTTTTCCTCCCCAGGCATGATAAAGTCCATTACAGCTTTAACACATTGTTAATCACGCCATTCTCCTTCCACACCACTCCCCTTCGACAACATTCCCTTTATACACACTCCGGTTCTACACCCCCCCCTCCCTTTCTACACCGTTCTCCTGCCACGCTCTTACCACATCACTCTCCATCTACACTGCTCTTATTATATGCCATATGTTTTCTCATCCTGTCCCCTCTACACTCCGACACCATCCTGGATTGTAATTGGTCAGAATGTTATGATTAATTTCCTGTAATGTGTGTGTTAATAGGGAGGCTTCAGACTTCAAACTGTGTATTTGGGTATTCAGATATGTCACGTAGAACATAAGTTATCATTACTTTTATAACGTGTAAATTTTATCACTACTGGAATATGGGAATGTAGAACTAAATATAGAGCCACGTGATCGCGTGCATTTGTGTTATTTCTTTGCTTTTGTGTCCCATTTTAATGTTTTTGCTCAGACATGTTTGTATAGTTGGTTAAAATGTAATTCAGTTTATCATATTATTTGTTTTGTGCTGAGAAAAATAATATGTCACTCTGTACTGCACAATCCTAAGCCCAATATATGTTTATTAGAAAAACCAGCAGATAAAAAATACTCTGAGTTTTAAAAGGTGTTAATGCACTCGTTCTGATCCCCTGCTGTAATGCAGACTTTACTGCATGGTGGTTTCTCAGTAACAGGCCATGCTGTGTTTTCATCTTCAATAGAGAGAGAGAGCGATCATAACACAGAATGATATTAACTTCATTGTTTAATAAATAAAAAGATCGCTCTGTTATACGTTTCTTGGGGTGCCACGCCCACATCTGTGCCCTTTCACATGTAGGACAGTGACGGAGCAGCGAGCAGAGAGAAATTAGTTTATCCAGATAACCTCCAGCCACAACACAGGGTGCTAATGCTTTTGTCCCATAAATAAAGGTATAAATGTTAGATGAGGTGTGTGTGTGTGTGTGTGTGTATGTGTGTGTGTTTTTGAGAGGCCCGGCTCAGTCACACGCCAATGGAATGATGGAGTGTTGTTCGGGTAAGCTCTGTAGAGCATTTTGGACAGAAACGAATCTTAAACATGTGCTTTGCCCAGGGCGAGCCCTGAACCTTCTTCTCCTCCTCCAGTCAAGTGCCCTTGAAGAAGAGTGCCCTATCCATCACGCCTAATGACTCACAGCTTCGGAAAAAGAACCATCATTAACAAACTGACGCTTCCTCCGTTTACACACTCGCCCCGGCCGGGGTAAATTACTGTCCCTGAGAAAAGGGGGGGGGGGATAAATCTCACACACACACACACACACACACACACACACACACACACACACACACACACACACACAGTGTATTAATAAAAGATGTATTACACTTGTTACACAATTATTGTGTAAACATTCCCCGGTTCTCTACTTTTAGTCTAAACCTATATTTATATTTAATTATCTCAGTGTTTATACTGGGAATAATTAACTCATGTTTATTATTCATACATTAAATTATATTTATTCCCTTTTAGTTTTTATTTATTTGTTTGTTTATTATGTATGAATGTATTCATTCATTCATTCATTCATTTGTTTGCAGTTTAGTTTATTTATTACTTATAGCTGTTTAAAGTGATATATGTATTTGTCAGGATATATAACAGGGTGTTTAGCTGTGTGTATATTAGGGGATATAGCGGGGTATTTAGCTGTGTATAGTGGGTTATAGCGGGGTGTATAGCAGGGTATTTACAGTAGCAGTGTTAGCACAGGCCTGATTGTATGATGGCAGGACGCACTTCATTACACACTTCCTGTCCACATGATTGTCTGGAAATTGAAGTTCACTGATTTAAATGAACGAAGTTTAATTGAAATTCTTTATGTCTTGGTTCAGTTCCAGCATCGGACAGTGAACCTCAGCAACTCCATCAGTCTCATCTCGTTCACATCCATCAGGATTTACCGCTAAACTAAAGTCACCCTGGGGACTAGGACCACACTAAAACTTCTCTCTCTCTTTCACTCACACACACACACACACACACACACACACACACACACCATCATCATCATCCATATTCATGCTTTACACAAAATATATACAGACAAGTTTTAAAAGTGAACTTTATACACGTTCATATTTATGGTTTCACACTGAATGTAAAGTGAGAGCTGATGATGTCATAGTGGGTGTTACAGCAGCTGATCAATCAGCCGCTTCCATACACATTTTAAAACACTAACACACACTTACGACAACCACACAATAAAACACACTCACTTTAATTATACAATAACACACACTTCTTATAACACACATTATTATCACAGACTAATCACACTTGCCCCCCCATACTCATACACTAACACACACTCATTATAATTCATTAAAAATGTCATGATTATCATTTTATTTACCTTGTTTTAATTAATGAATGAATTAATTAATTTATCTATTTATTTATTTATTTATTTATTTATTCATTCATTTGTTAAAGGCTGCCTATCCCGGGGTTCAGTTGGACTCAGGGCGCTCGCTGCCGTTGCTCCTCGTCCTGGAGAGCTGTCAGAGTCAGAGAGTGAAGTGTTGATGAGTTAAGGTGCTTTTAATGCTATTAAGCGCTTTGGCAGCAAACAGCGGGATTTAGGAATTGATTCTGAGTGAATCAGTGGCTCTCGCTCTGTAAGCCTCCATTATCTGTTGAACACACTCCACCCAGGTGTGTTTGTATTTTACACACCATTGCATTTCCTCTGGATTATCGACACCTGCCCCTGTGGGTCAATACACTCTCCGGCTGCATGCTAATCATTGCGACCCGCTAACCTTCTCCATCACCTGGACAGTACTGCAACTTCATCACTTATAGCTGCTGTATATCAGTTACATCACTCCACATCCCGGACTCTGATTGGTCAATAGGTTGTGGCTACTATTTTACTGATTGTGTATAATTCTATAGTGTAGTACAGCAGTGGCTTTGAGCGAAGTCCTGGTGGATGTTAATGCTCTAATGCAAATATACATTACATGTACAGTATATATACAGTATATATTCTTAAACCATATCCTGTGGGTTTATATAAAGATTCTGCACCAATAATTCTTTAATATTTGATTTCCCTTACTGTCGCTGTTTATGTCTTGTTAGACCCACTGTTAAACAAGTGTTTTCAGAACGTCCAGGATTGAGATCTGGACCAAGCCAATGCCTTGAGCTCTGTTCCTGAATAGTGTGTGCAGTGTGTCAGTGTGCATTATCCTGCTGAAAGAGGCCACTGCCATCCAGGGGTGTAACCCGGTCTGTAGGTAGGTGGTATGTGTCAGAGTAACATCAACATGAAGGACAGGACACAAGGTTTCCTGGCAGAACATCACCCAGAGCATCAAACTGCCTCTCCCAATCACTTTCTTTACACAGTGCATCCTGCTGCTGTCTCTTCCACACACACAGTCATCCACATGATGCAAAAGAGAACATGATCTATCAGACCAGGACCTACTTCTGTCACTCTGTGGTCCATTTCCTGAAGCTCACGCGCACATACACTACCGTTCAAAAGTTTTAGAACACTTGCAAATTTCTTTATTTTTTTGTTTAGTGATTTATTTTCTACATTCTACAACAATACTGGGGATTTCAAAACTATAAAATAACACATAT
>JAQMYG010000020.1:19977531-19993355 GCA_030014215.1 Clariallabes teugelsi
ACCCCCCCCCCCACCATCATGTCCCTGCGCTCGTCCTGCATGAGACAGTGACCTGTTTTTTATTTAATTAAATTTTAATATTAAACTCAGCTCCAGGAGTGAACGCTGGCTATAAATGAAGTAGAGATGAGGAGTGAATAAAGCGACGGTGCTGTGAGTCATGTGGTGCTGATGCGGCGGGGCTTTATAATAAACCCTGATCTCCTGCTGTTCCTCTGTGCAGCTTCATCCTCATTACCGCCTGATCACGCGTCACTCAGCCTCGTGCTGCAGCTACAGCCGAGACCTTAATCAGATCTCACACACACACGATTGTGTGTAGAACCTCACTATGGCTTTACATGTGTAATGGCCTTTGTTCCAGTTCAAACTCTACAGAGTACAACAAGGTGTGGGGCGGAGTTTGTCTTAAACAGAGGCGTGTCTCAGTCACACATGGGCGGAGTTTTTCTTAAAATAGAGAATGAGTTTACTCCCGACTTTCTTCTGTGAGGAGGAGAGGTGTTAAACCTAGCGCCACCATCTAACAGTTTGATGTGACTACAGCACATTGAATTAACAACAACGGTTCAACGAGAGACAGACAGAAACACAGACAGACAGATACACACACACACACACACACACACACACACACACTCATCTCCACATAATGCTCTGTTTATCGGGGTGTAATTAATATTAATAAACATGTTAGACTGTATGTATGGAAACATATACACACTCCCACCCAACACACACACACCCACACAATCACACACACACACAAACACACACAAATGCATGTTTAGAAGACAGAGAAAATAAGAATACTGATGACCATTTGGCTGCAGAGCTCTGTGTGTGTGTGTGTGTGTGTGTGTGTGTGTGTGTGTGTTGGGATTACTGCAGGTCGGCGGTTCAGTGAAGCGGAAAATAGGAAACGTACTTCTGAGAATTTCAGCGGTTTATTCAGCGCAGAGACGGAGAGTTGGAGAGAGCAGCGTCGACAAAACCGCGTCTGAAATGCTGAGGAGCCGAGGTGCGTGGGTAATTGTAACTAATTGTGACTCATCCCCTCAGTGCACACGGCATGAGAGCAGGACTAATCCCCACGAGCTGCAGCTCAGAATACTATTATACAAATATGAAAATTATCTGTCCTGGGAAAGAAAGAAAGAAAGAAAGAAAGAATATAAAAGTCCAATCAGAATAGAGGATTCTCATAGCTCTGAATGATAGCAGAGAGGAGTGTACTGTACTGTACTACCTCTGAATCAGGTGCTGAAGGACAGAACCCTCAGGTACACCTCATCACATTCCTCAGAGACAGAACCCACAGGGATCCCTCGTCATGATCTACATGTTTGTAAATCAGGTGACCCCACATGGGGTCGCGTCCCCTGGTCTTGTCTAACATGATGTCTAGCATCTTCACAACATGAACAGTAAATATAAAGAACAGTCAGCTCCTCAACGGTGCCAGTATGGGATGCTTCGGCTCTACCCTGCCCCCTAGTGGAGACAACTTTTAGTCTGGAATCTGTGTAGTGTCGTACGAGGTTTATGAAATAATTTCTGACTTCAGTTTAAACATGTTCAAAATGTCTTTAAAAAAAAATAAAATCAGAAACACAGATGAGGACTCGTTTCCAAACATTAATTAATTGACGCTCACATTCGAATGCGTTTATTATTACACCACAATTAAACATCATCCCTGCTGATCTCGAGTGTTTTCTTCTGTAAAACGTCAGTTTCAGACCTCTGGCCTTGTTTCATTTCCACTGACTCACAGCCGGAGCAGCGAACCACCGAACCACCAAACCACAGCATTTAAAAAAACCCTCCAGCCCTTTAAAAGTCAATATGAAAGCACTCATTTCATACATTCTCTGGTTTCACCTCGGGCTGAACTCGTCTTCTGCTCCAGACGGCCACGCTGGGAATGGAAAATACAGCCTCTGAGCGTGGCTATAAACAATTAGAGCGTGTTTGTGAGGTGTGAGAGAGCGCCGCTGTGGATTAATCAGCATGTGGAAATGCACCATGATGCAGCGAGTGTGTTCCAGCTTTCTCCATTGTTTGGGTGGAGGTGCTTTAGATGAAGCATGTAGAACACAGCCACATTATCATTTCTGATCATCACAAGACACACAAACACAATTAATAATGTGACTCGTCACCACAAACACGGATTAATCACCACAACATCACGTCCTCAAATCTTTACATCCTCACTGCCTCCTCCAGATTGATTGCAGACAAACATGTGGGGCGGAGCCTCTGAGAACACATGGGATACATTATTTTCTAATAAGACATCTCCATGAGTCAGGGTTTAATGTGATGAGGGAAGTTTCTCTCTTTTTTTGGGGGGGGAATGACTCAGTTGAATGTTAATGTAATAAATATGAAGTTTCACAACATATAAGGTTGCAGAGTTCAGGGTTTTATTTAACTGTTTAAGTGTGTGTGTGTGTGTGTGTGTGTGTGTGTGTGTGTGTGTGTGTGTGTGTGTTACAGTGAAATGAGCAATAGCGTAGTTGCTTATTTTCCTCTAATGGCACTTACCTTGGGGGTTTTTATACAAGGGGAATTCCGGTCAAACCAGGACTTATGATGAAATTTCTGCTGAATGAAGGTGTAAAAGTGGTTGATATTTACAGAAGACTTCAGTACGGTGATGAGACTCTTAGCAGCAGTAAAACATTTGAACAGTACAAACGTTTTAATGAAGGTTGTACATCCGTGAATGTTGGTTCTGGCTGAGGTGGCTTGGAGACCATTGCAGACGTTCCTGTGAACATTCAGCAAGTGGAACGCCTGATCCTTGAAATCAGTTATTTGTCACTACCTTACTGAATAGTGAAATAATTGTAGTTTTGCCTTTTGTATTTAGGAAGCTGAGGTCAGAGCACAGGGCCAGCCATGATACAGCACCAGTGGAGCAGATAGCATTAAGAGCTTTGCTCAAGGGCTCAGCAGTGGCAACTTGGCGGTGCTGGGGCTCGAACCCGACCTTCAGATCAGTAATTACAGGAACTCGGCTAGGAGTTATTGCCACACCCCTCTTACAATACTGTTCTCGCTCCAATCTATTTCCACATGTTTGGGTCATTAAAGGGGTTCCTGGGAGGCCAGTGTTTCAGTCATGAATCTGAAATTGTAAAGGCAAGCTTTACAGTGATTATGGTCTGATCACGGCTCCAGTGTACTGAGAAATCTTTCTCCCTTGATGGTGTCCAAGCACACGTGAAACACTGTGATAACTGCATTAGTGTATCAGGAGATTACAGTATATAGAGAAATAAAGGGAGTTTTTACTCTCATAACTGTTCTGTTATTCTGTACAATCAAAAGTCCTGCTTTTACTCGAACGCCCCTCATATTCGTCAGCAACAATCCAATCATTACATGCTTTTATCCATTTATAGTTATACATAATGTTTCCTGTTTACTGTAAGTGCAAAAGTATGTACACCCCAATCATCTGCTGAAATTGTATTCTGTAGCACGACAGTTTCCCCTTTAAAAAATGATAAAAGAAGTATTAAGTCTCTGTATGAAATTCAGTTCTTTACAAACTAAATAATCATTGTACAATGTCACATTCCTACATGTAAATCTGTTAAACAGTAATTCATTTTAATTCATGTCAGAAAAATGATGTTTGAAACGGAGCAGATAAACAGGAAACAATGGGAAAGAAATGTAGTTTACATTGACACTGCATAATAAAGTCTTCTGCTTGAGCTGGTGTGTAAATGTAGTTGTTCACACTGCTGTAGTACGCTAAGCTTTACACTAATGCTGTAATGCTTAATCTAAGTCTCCCAGCCCTGCTAATGCACTTTCTTATTGTCAGAGGTGGGTAAAGTAGCCAAAAGCTGTAATCAAGTAGAAGTAAAAAAGTATTGAGTGAAAAGACTACTCGAGTACTGAGTAACTGTTTCAATCATGATGTCTGATTAATTATTTTTTAGAAATGATAATACAGTAATTATATATGCTAACAACATTAAATAAAACAGCTAAACTTACAGCCGCATGTTTCCTCAGGTTAGATGTTGAGTTTTTATATGCTGAAGTGTGTGTGTGTGTGTGTGTGTGTTTTGGCAGACAGAGACGCCGCAGTGTGAAGCTGTTCTTTTGAAACATGCTTTGTATACGAGGCCGGCGGTGTTCATCCTCTTCTGTAGCAGCACTGGAGACAGACGCCTCTGCTAATGTTTATGTTTTTATTCGCTGTCTACCACAGCAGATTATTGTTGCTACAGTATGTCTGATTGGTGAAACACAGTCATGTGATAGAATAAATGGTAAGAAAAGTAACGAGTCGAGTGTAGCCGACTGTAGCGGAGTAAGAGTAGCGCTTCTTCACAAATCTACTCAAGTAAAAGTAAAAAGTGTGTTGCAGTAAAACTACTCATACAGTAGAAGTACATTTTTCTTTTTTATTTACTCAAGTAAATTTAATGGATGTAAGTTGTTACTACCCACCTCTGCTTATTGTTACTAATTTAATAAAAGGAGAGACAGAGTTTCTCCAAGTGCAAAATAACGTCGACGTCGACGACAACATTGTTTTTATAGAAAAAAACACGTTACAGGTGAAGGACGTATCTCCATCTGAGGACGCACATGTCTCCTGACTAATTTGTAAGCCAGTGTTCACTTTTCAGAACCACGATATCACATGATCCCAAACTGGAGGAGGACGAAACTTTTAAAGGCAGAGAGTCTGGTGAAGGATTGAGGGTTTCCAGAAGCTATGAGAAACTGTAAGTGAGAACTTCTTATCTAAACACTAACTGTAAATATAAGCAGACAAGAATCATGATGGTTTGTAGAGCAAATACAGCTTCAGGGAAAGAAAGATGCCAGTGGTTGCACATTTCTTAAGAAGCAGGACGTCTGGGACTGGCTGGCTCTCAGTTCATTTCAAAATCTGTTAGAGGGAAATCAGTTCGTATTGAAATGAGGCGCAGCGTCTGATTAAATGAATGATTTGGGTGTAGCCGTTACTACCGCTTAATTAAAACTAGGTCGAGGGCTCTTTTTCTTCTCCGCTGTGGCCATGGCTGTGATCCCAGAACTACAGATCATTTTCATTGCAGTGTTAGTCTACAACACATTCTGTTTAACCCAAATTGATAAAAAATTCACCCAACGAGCTGATGACCAGGTGGTGTCACCTACCGACAGGCCATACAGACACTTGCACTTTCAGTTCCATCCTAATAACACAGTCTCAGATCGTATTGTGGAATTAATCGTATCGTTCCTTAGGAAAATGTGAACAAAATTATGTACGAGTCTAAACTGATCACGATTACAGGAAACTGTGTCTGATACTTTAACAAACAAATGAATAATAACCTTTGTACCTTCAGAGGGCCTAATAACTCATGTATAGTGTGTCATAGCATTTCAGTAAAAACATGTGCAATAAATACAGAAGAGTGATCACAGAAATACCAAAATTATACTAGCTCTAGCATTCCTTTTCCTTTAGTCAGTATTCAGCAGCTACTGTATGTCTTTCCTGTCCTTCTGTGTACACAAGAGATCCAGGTCAGCATCGAAATATAATATTTCCCAAAATTACTCGCTAATATGAGTTGAGGCGAAGAAAGACTTTTATTTACTAGAGAGTTCTAACACCAAAAGATTCATCTCGAAATCCAAATAAAAACATGAAGACTATGCTATAGACTAGATTTTAATGTTAAAGCTAATAAAATAATAATAAAGAAAAAAACAGGAAGAACATACTGAAACCCAGACTTTAAATAGAGCAACTAATGTAAAGTGATAAGGAAGAGGGGAAACATTTAAGGACACATTCTGAGAACTGAAGTCTGGAACTAAAGTCCTAGTCAACATTCCCTAATTCTCTATTTAAAAGTTTACTTCGACTCTCTTCATTCCAAATATTTCCATAAGTTCATAAGTTAATATTATATAGTGTCTTTTTTTCCTCAGTTTCCTTTTCATCAGTGTTTTCAGGTTTCCTAGATCCCAGTCTCCTTAATTCACTCTAGTAATTGTCCTTATATAAGACCACATGTGCATTGAAGTAACAATTTCCCCAAACTTTATAGCACACCATGAGACTTAATCAGAGTCACAACCCTTTAACAGTCTGCTCATGTTTTCGGTAGAGCACATTAAAAAAAAAAATGTGTTGAACTTGACCTGATTGAGCCATCTCTACCAAACGGTTGAACTATGCAATGTTTAAAAATAATGTCCCCTAGATGTACTGTACCTGTGTCTTTAAATAGCATGACTTTTTAATTGGTTTTTCACATATCACAAAAAATACAGAGGATCAAATTCCAAAACTCATTTGCGCTGTTGCACCACCACACATTATTTTATGCATTTATTGTTTATTATATCAAGTGATATTTCAATCACTGGAGGTTATACAGCTGCTCCATTGGCCTGAGTTAAAGTCAAAACATGAACGTCAGTGTGAAATTTCACTCCAGCTACGATACCACGATACCATATCAGGTGTAATTGAGACACACCCACTGAAAGTCTCTAGTTACGGCTGAGCTAATACATAAATGTTATTATTATTATTATTATTATTATTATTATTTGTAAATAACCCTACACTTAATCCTAGGTATTAGTGTTATGTCTGTGATAACACTACCTCTATTAGTGAAACCTCTGGTGTTGAAACTGGTCAGTGTCCTGTCCTGCACTGGTGGTGTGGACGTCTCTGTAGCAGGTGGACTCTATTCATCCACTCTCATTCTTTTACCCTCCTTCTTCTCTTTTCATCTGACAGACAAGCTATCCTGTTTTACTCTTCTCGCCTCGTGTTGCTTTTCTGATGCAAATTTTCTGAAAGTGTCCTTGGACACATGAAGAGGAATCTGGGATCAAAGCCACATCGGAGAAGAAAAGGGTCTCGACCCAGTTTTAATTAAACTGCAGCGTTCTTTTCCCTCAGACGAAGACTGAAGCTCATTTGAATATGAACTGTTTCTCCTTTTACACACTGAGATTTTAGAAACACTTCCCTCACACAGAAGATTCACAGTGAAAATTCCCTTCCAAACTTCCTGCTTATTAAAAATTTCCAAATGTAGATATTTAATATCAGATCTAAAGAGCTGGACCGGTTTACAATAGTGCAGTGCTGCATTATTATAAACATGCAAGTTCATGCTAAAGAATTCCCGCCTTTAAATATGTCTAGCTGTAAAGAAGAACTAGTGTTGATGTTGCTGAATCAGTAACAGTGAGTTACATTTTACTCCTGTTGTGCAGCGGTAAAGAGTTCTTTTGGGAGATATATTAAGAGTCATATCCCTAACAGCTAGAGGTTGCGAGTTCAAATCCCGAGTACATCATGAGTGCATACTCACTCATGGGTGGCTGGTGTCGCTGTGATTCACTCTCACATCACATTGGACTTGACGAAATAATGGAGATAATCTTGGAGTTCAATTTCTGTAACAATTAATCTCACTCCAGCCACCAGGGGGAGCTGTGTGATTTTTTTTTTCATGTTTTATTTCTAAAAAAAAAAGAAAAGAAAAAATAAATAAATAAATAGATAAATAAAGATATTTTCAACTGTAGATGATCCAGAAATTGCCCTGCACAAGTACCCCGCCTCGTGCTCCAGGCCCCCGGGATACAGGGTTAAGCAGTCGATGAGTGAGTGATGATAATCAAAAATAATTGCTTCTTTACTTGTGGGTAGTTTAAGTATTCATTTAATTAATAGTTTAATTCAGACTAATGAACAGTCTTCGACATAAAAGTAAACTAAATTAAGCCCCGCCCCTTTCTCTAGGTATATAACTTGGTAGTGTTTTAGCCATTTGAGTCAACTTAATCTTTGTAACGTTTACATCTTTTAAAGTTTGATATTAATTAGTCTGTTTATCCTTTATATACTGTGTGTGTGCGTGTGTGTGTGTGTCTGAGTGTATTACAGCCAATACAAAACAAAAAAACAAAAAATGGACAGGCCCCGCCCATACAACAACTTTATCATCGATGCATGCCTACAAGATAACAAATACAATATAGTTGCTAGTGTGAAATGTGTTAATTTAATAATGTATTCGCTGTAATCATCTTCGTTAGCGTTATTGTTTGTAATATAATTTGGCGAGGCTTATTGTTGGCTCGCTCTGAGCGCTTGCGGCTTTAACAGCCTGAACTTGGAGCGAGTTCTCATTGTGAATGCAACTGCCAGGACTAACTCATTACTCTCATGGTCAAACACACTTCCTGTCAGTCTCACACACACACATACACACACACACGCACGCACGCACGCACGCACACACACACACACACACACACACACAGAAATCTGCCAAGTGTAATCATGCTCAGCTTTTTCTTTTGTCTCAGAGAACACAGTGAACTGTTCAGCTTTTCTGTTTAATTAAAGCTCCAGCGCTAATGCTAAACTCAGACACGCCCAGTGACTTGAAATAATCCAGCCTCAGGTTGTTGAACTGAATTCAAAAAAGCTAACAAAGTAAAGGAAAAACTTCAAACTAAAAATATCGTGTCATTTATTTATATTGTCATACATGTTATTTATCGTTAATCACTGTAACGTTACGTTCTACTTCGTCCTGTTGCAGCATCATCAGCTCTCATGGTTGTAGTTCATTATCACAGAAATATGTGCTGAAGCACGAGATCGCAGGCAGAACAACATGCAAAGTGAAAACACACAAGATGAATCATTTGAGTTTTTTATTGTGTTATAAAGTCAAACTTGCTTCGAGTAAATCAGGTGTCGAAAGACAGATCCGGCTGACCGCTAATCATTTTCCTGCATCATGAGTGGCAAGATACTGTAGATTAATTATTATTATAATGAATTATTCCCAGTTTACTTGCTTGCTCCATTTAAATTGCCATAATTTTTAGTGTTCCCCAGTTCCCAGTATCCTCACTCATCTCTAGTAAATGTTAATGTTCTATAACTGTATGACAGTACTGTTCTCCTGTTGCTCTTTTCCTTCACTTCACTCTTCAGGTTCCCATTGTTCCTTAAATTTCTTGTTTGCTCCACTTTTCCAGCGTGTCCAGCTTCCTAATTTTTGAGAGTTTCCCTCGTCTTGTTCATCGGTGTTGCATTTCTCTGTTCCCAAGTTTCCAGTGCTATAATAAAGTGCTCTACAGTATATACTAATTATTCCAGCCTTTGTTGTTCCATAATTTCCATTTCATCATCATTTTGGATTTCAGTTCTTCTAGCTTCTGTTTTACTAGTCTTCTGCTTAACTTTGGTAACCATCGATGTGCTAGTGTTTAGTACAGAAATGTTCTCCCCATCTAAAAGTCCCAGTTTTTCCTACATTTCTTGTTTAATAACGTTCTTCGCTGCTAGTTTACTTATTCTCTCTTTCCTCATTTTCAATTTTATTTAGGTTCCAATTTTAGAGAGTGGGTTAAAGATAGTTTTCATTCCCTCATTCATGCTCTACAGCGTGTATAAAATTTAAAATATCTTGTACAGGGTCACAGGAGACCTGGAGCCTATCCCAGGGGAACAGGGAACATCCTGAAGAGCCAATCCATCAGAAGGCACATACACCAAAGAACACTAGTTAGCCTAATCTGTAGAAATCTGAAATTTAAGTACCCAGAGGATATTGTGAGAACATTCAATTCAATTCAATTCAATTTTATTTGTATAGCACTTTAAATAATTGTCATTGTCGCAAAGCATCTTTACACAATCGAAATTATGGAAGTTTGTATGAAATGTGAATGTGTAAGAATCAAAATGATCAGCTTGTCCCTAATGAACGAGCCGAGTGTGACGGTGCCAAGGAAAAACTCCCTGAGGTGGCAATAGGAATTTACCTTGAGAGGAACCAGACTCAAAAGGGAACCCATCCTCATCTGGGTGATAACGGATAGCAGGGATTGATCAGGGAGTCATACTGTGTGAGACTGGAAGTTCAGTATAACAGGAGATGTGTTTAACTTAATATGGAGTATTAGATATTGGAGGCTCCAGTCCTGAAGTATGGAGCGACTGCAGTCACGAGCTGTCTGCATCAGCTGAGGACAGGACCATCTTCATGGTAAAGTGAAATCGTCCCCAGTTACCACACGCATCCCAGACAGAGGGGTATGAAGGGTCCAGAGGGCAGAGGGGGTCTGGATCACTGGCAGCTCAGGAATGACATGTATAGCTCAACGAGAGATAGGGAAAGAAAATAGAGAGAGAGAGGAGAAGAGAGAGAAGAGGAGAGAGCAGAAGAGAAGGAGAGATAACAATTAGGTATGGTCACGGTCACACACTGTAAAAAAAAAAAAAAAAAAAAGG
Organism: Clariallabes teugelsi; assembly: GCA_030014215.1. NCBI lineage: Eukaryota > Metazoa > Chordata > Actinopteri > Siluriformes > Clariidae > Clariallabes > Clariallabes teugelsi. The sequence goes on from JAQMYG010000020.1 coordinate 19,987,850, forward strand.
AAATCTTAAAAAAAACGGTCAAATGACTGGCAGCAAAGGCTGCCAAACAAAAACCAAAAAATTAACGTAAAATACTCTAGTTCATATTATGTGCAAAAACATTAAATTCACAGAAATTGTTATTTTACAGATTTTTCCTACATTTAAAATCAAAACACTTTCAAATAAAGCAACAACACAAAAAAAAAACAGTTGTTTACTGATCTTAGATTCTTAGATTCAAAATAAAAAGTTAATCTTTTCCTCTGTTGCCCGAGTAACAGATTAACAAAGTACTTGAAATCATATTTAATACTACATATGTTAAAGAGAAACTCAAGAACTTGTTGGCCTGTTTTTTTTTTGTTGATAGAACATAATCATAATCCACCCAGAATCAAGTTTGAACTCTACAACCAGCATTAACAAAAAGGCTATGCAATTTAATCCAACAGGACAAGCTTGTACATCAATGTAAACAACTTATTTTCACCACTGACCGGCTCTTAAAGGTTATAAATAAGATAATACAGAAAGGATCTCAAAATGATCAAAGGTTGAAGGAGTTTGCTTTTATATCACCATGAAAAGATTCAAAGTAGTCTTACAGTATATTGCACTCTGTATTTACTGGTGATGGACTTGTCTCTCTACTGGATGCCTCTTCTCACATGTTCAATGTTTATCTAAAAATGTAAGAAAGTTTCGTTATCACTGGCAGTAAACAGAGCTGGAAAATGCTAATGTAAATATCAGACAGAAGAAGGCAGCTACATATACATTTCAAAACTAAACTGGCAACAAGACAAGGATGGTAAAACAAAGTTTGTTAATGTGGGCTTCTACGATGGCTCTTTGGAAACACACCAGCTGTCATTGAGCAACAACGGTATATCCAGGCCCACAACCAACCACATGTACATAACAATATATGAATAAACAGACAATGTGTTAGTTCAGTGTAAACTTTTAGGAAATTATAAATTAATGTATAGAATTTCAGGTACCCATCTCAGTGTGTGGTCCAAGTTGTCCCCCAGGCTACAGGAAGACAATCAGAAAGGAAAGCCAATCTGCTGTTTTGACTGTATACCATGTGCAGAGGGAGAAATCAGTAATATAACAGGGATAGCAAATATTTTATATATATATATATATGATCTCTATGGAATTAGAATAAGATGTGTCAATGCATATACTGTATTATATATGTGAGAATATTTACATGAACATAAGTCATCTCGGACCCTGTCAGGCTAACAGTGTCAGACACTAATACTTATACTGCAGTTAGGTTTCAGAGTACAGTACACACACTGGCTCTCTCTCGAAACTCTTACTGCACATGCTCTTAAAGAGCTCGCTCACCCTCCCTGTCCATCTGACTCCTTTACCCTTATAGGTGGAAGTGAATTCCTGCAGCTTCTTAGCAGTGACATGGCAGAGTAATGTTAACGGTACCTGAGACTCACCTGAGATTTGCGATAGACGAATGTGACAGTGTTAATAAATGAGTAATAAATTAGCTTTTTTTCTCACATTGAAACACAATGACATTTCATAATCATCAGTCTTCTCCTCTGTCCCTCCTCTGCTTTCCTCCTCACCTGTAGCTCACCAACGTGTCTTCACTCCTCTGAATTTACACAGAAATCATTTACCGGCTGCAGAGTCAGACCACCTCTGCGCGCTAAACATTTGAAGGACACCTGTTTCCCATTGGCTGGTTCTTATCACGTTACATCTGTGTCTGATACCTGAGCAATAAACTCAGGCGTATTTCGTGGCAGGTCCCGCCCTCACTCGAGCTCTTATTTAAATGCGCCAATCAGAAAGCAGTAATTAGAATATCCCCGCCTCTGATTGGCTGTGACAGTAAACGCGGAGAGCGCATGAAGTTTCTGCTAAAGTTTTTGGTATAAAAATAACACCATAGTTCCCCTCATACAAGCAAAATATTAAAAATGTAACTCCCGCGACGTCTCACCCCCCACTTTACTCAGGAATAGGTAAAGGCTAAAAAGGTTTTATTGCAATCACCAAAATGAAGACTGGAACTCAAGCAACAGAAAAATTCCACAACCTGCACTGCTTTAAAACAGCTACACAGCAAATACAATATCCTTGTGTTAGAATATGCAGGCCTATATTAAGAAAGCTGATGGCCAGATTGCCATGGTGATTTTTCAGAACAAATGTCATCAAAACAAAAAGGATTTGTTAAAACAAAAAATATATATATTTGTGGTGTTTCCAACGTGTGTATGTGTGCTGCACTGAGTATCTGTCTCCTACATTCTACGGCAATTTGGGAATGTAAGGCAGATCAATTTACAAAAATGCTTGTCTAAATAAATAGGTTTTTATCCTGGACTTAAACACTGAGACTGTGTCTGAGTCCTGAACATTATTTGGAAGACTATTCCATAACTTTGGGGCTTTGTAAGAACAAGCTCTGCCCCCAGCTGTAGTTTGTATAATACGCGGTACTGACAAGCAGCCTGCATCCTTTGATCGAAGTAGACATGGCAGATCGTAAAACACTAGCAGTTCACTCACATACTGTGGCGTGAGACCATTTAATGCTATTTGATAAACCATTTACGCCAAAGTAGTATTTTAAAATCGATGTGAAATTTCATAGGGGAATAAGATAGGGGTGATGTGCTGGTTCTAGTGAGGACTTTCGCTGCTGCATTCTGGACTAACTGAAGCTTGTTTATTCACCTACAGTAGTTGAACAACCAGACTGTTGCACTTGATGGAACAGAAAGGCCATCTAAAGTTACAGTGTGATCAAAAAGCTTGCTTCTAGCTGTATGCGGTTCTATGACTAGGACTTCAGTCTTGCCAGGATTAAGCAGAAGGAAGTTAATTAACATCCAGTCTATTATGTCCTGAACACATTGATCAACTTTATTAAGCAGATATATAACTGTGTTACCAGCACAGTGGTGAAGTGGTCAGCACTGTCGCCTTGCACATCCAGGGTCCAGGTTCGATTCCCGGCCAGGCTCAGAGTATTCTGGTTTCCTCCCACAGTCCAAAGATATGCAGGTTAGGCTAATTGGTGTTTTCAAATTGCCCATAGTGTGTGAGTGTGTGTGTGTGTGTGTGTGCCTTGCGATGGATTGGCACCCTGTCCAGGGTGTACCCTGCCTCGTGCCCTAAGTCTCCTGGGATAGGCACCAGGCTTCCCGAGACCCTGAATACAGGATAAAGCGGTAATGATGATGAGTGAGTGAGAGGTATAACTGTGTCATCAGCATAAAAATGAAAACTAATACCATGCTTAAGAATGCAAACTCCACACACAGAAGAGGCAGGAAATGAACCCTCGACCCTGGAGGTACAAGGCATCAGTGTTAACCATTACACCATTGCTTTTATTAGCTTCCTAATGACAAAAAATAAAAGAGATGTGTGGTTATTATAGACGAGCCCGGTTATAGATGACCCCCTGTTGGTGTCACAGGTGCTTGTGTGGTGCCCTAAGTCTTATTGGATAGGCTCCCATAAGTGGTACAGGCAATGAGTGAGTTAAAAAGTGAGTAGGTAAATACATAATAAACACAACGGACTTGTGTTACAGTTGCTGATTTCAAGGACGAACTTAAATTGGGCTGGGACTGTTGTTATGTTTTCATTAGCATTATTAATGTCCACATGGTATCCAGGTAACACGTCCTATATTTTTAACAATCCTCAAATCATAAATTAGGGAGATTTTCTATCACACTGTTTTTCTTGTAAATGTTAAATGGTTGCACCGGTATGAGCGTGCATACGCTCAGCGAGCTCAGTCACTTGTCAGACGGCACAGAGAGCAGAGTGATGGGTGAACAGTGAGGTGTGGAGATCAACACATCAGTTTTTAATAAAAGAATGTAAACTACAGTGATGTTTTTCTTAGATAATTTGTTGGTTTTACAGAATGATGGTTTGACAGTTAAATCTGACCTGGTGAAAGAGCTGTAAATATCACCGCATCATAACTCCTCCAGTCTGCACTTGAAAGTCATGCACAGAACAGCTGGAGCTTGATAAACATCTGTAAAATCTAATGGCTGAAGTTTCCCAGGAGAACATGGAGAATGATTTGATTTGAGATCACATGACTGTAAGAGGGCAGAACTGACATACTGACGGTACAGTAGGAGGTGGTTTCGGATTGAACCCATTATGGTGTGTGATGGAAACATGATGTACACTTCCTCCCTTAACCACTAGGAAAGAAGTGCAGTTTAATCATATGTGTAACGAAACACACACTCATTGGTGGTAGAAGTAAGAGGAAAGGAGTGTGAGGGTTAAGACACAGAGTGCTAATAATAATAGGTGATAATGTGATGCTTATCATATTTATATATTCATGGTTCATATACATACTACTTTTTTTTGAAGATGTCCTCAATTAAGTGACTTCATGTATTTAATATGTGCTGTATTTTTTACATGACCTCCATCTTTATGGTGCACTTCCACCTGTGCTCCTTGCAACATCAGCTCAGGAATTTGAGGTCGCAAGGAGCGCAGGTGGAACTGCATCATAAAGCTGGAGGTGGGCAGGGTGGATAGGGTGGATAGGGTGGGCAGGACCTAGAAGTCAATACACCGAAAGCTCCTAGCACTGAATAGCAAGAATCTGACACAATCCTTTACTCCATTAAATACGTTTGTGTGCCTCGTTAATCTAACTGCGTTGGTCAGTTCTCCTCCTGATCCTTATCCCTCACCTCGTGAAGTCAAATCTGAAACCTAACCAGTTCTCTAGTTGTCCCCCTGGGGGAGCTGGTAATGGGTCATTCTGGAGAATAAAGTCAGCTTTATTTATAAAACACATTTAAGAAGCCAGATCTGCAGCACAATTATGTCAAGTAAGAGGCCTTTATTTCACTCCTGAGCTGTTCGGTATAGCTTGCTGAAATGGCCTAAGTTACAATTCTTGATGCTTTTTGATCTCTTGACGTTGTGACCATGTTTTAAGCCGGCTATGAAATTGCCTATGCATTAGCTATAAAATGGTACAATGCACTAATGATTGTGATTGAATGACCTATGATCTTCATATAAACTGCTGAACTCTCACACTCTGCCTGAGTGCTCATGAGCTGGATACATGTGATGACCACAGGCTAAACATGGTGAGATTTAGCTGTGGATTTGCTCCACCCCCTGCAGGAGAGGTTTGTACATGTCCTTCAAAGTGACTGACAGCTCAAAGATTTCCACATCAACACTTAAGGAATATTTTGAACTCCTCTTACTACTGTATCTGCTACTATGAACCACCTACTAACTTCTACAATCCACATACAAACATTCTGAGCAATGTCCTGACGAAGGCTTTTTGATTTTCTGTTATCTCAAGATGGCACTCGTTCAGGATCAAATTCAGGGCCTTAAGAAAAGACTCTAATCTTTTAAACCTAGAAAAGAAAAGAAAAAAAGAGTAGATTTGGAGGTAGTAAGATGAAGTGTAACTGTGACACACCTCTGTTTTGAGGCTGACATCACTCAGTGGTCA
>JAQMYG010000020.1:20026245-20037791 GCA_030014215.1 Clariallabes teugelsi
CACTAATAATGTTAAAATCATCATGTGTCTGGCTAAATAATTTAGGATGTTTTACATGATTTATTCAAGTAGATTCTTAAAAACTGCTTAAAAATAATGTGTGCAATGTTGTTACCATTTTTTAAAAAAGTAGATAGCACATAAGACTTTTTACAGTGTACGCAGTTTTGGCCTGTTTGTTTGTTCCTGAATGCTGATCCATCTACAAACACTTCCATTTCTGCATTCTGCAAAGGAATATCTTGTAAATCAGGTCTTGGGATACAAATTTCATTAGTTACAGCTACACAGTCATGTGGTTCACCATCACCTTCTGTATGAAGAAGAGTAGCACTGTGCATCTCTTTACTGTAATATTTGGCATCTCCAGTAAAATTGTGTTATACCTCAACCATCGTGCTGTTGACATGTGTGCCGGTTTTTGTTCCAGGAGAAGTAGTGAAACTCCATGTGGAACCAATAAGGTCAAATCACTGTACCCTACTATGTCCCTAGAGGCTGTTACAACTTTTTCAGCTGCTGCAACGGCTCGTAAACACGTTGGCAACCATGATGCTACATGAAGTAGTTTTGCTGAAAAATAGGCCACTGGCCTGAGTTTACTCCCATGATCTTGCAATAGCACAGATGTCATGCAAACCTCGCTTTTCATCTACTGTCTGTACAAAAGGTTTATTTGGATCGGGGATCCCCAAAGTAGGTGTGGTTTGTAGAGCCAATTTCAAATTAATGAATGTCTTTTCTGCCTCTTGAATCCAACTAAGTGCACTGTGCACATTTACTGCTTTATGATCCTGCACAAATCTTCAGGTACACCTGGAATATTTGCTTCTTTCACTGTAAAGATTGGTGCTCTAACTGGTGTGTGTTCACATGGAATTATCACTCCATCCTTTAATAAAGACTTAAACACGGGAGTGATGCCCTCTATCGCCTCAGGTTTCAGTGGGTACTGTGTTTTACAAGGCCTATAATCTGACTTTGGTGTGATTCTCACAGGTTCAACATCACATCTGAGTCCCACATCATGTTGTCCCTTTGCCCAAAGGCTCTCTGCACTGTTTTTTGCCTTGGGTCACTTATTTCTATCTGTGGGAAGCTCCAATGTACTCTCTTGTGATTTAATGTTGACACTGGAATTATCTCTACAGCTCTCTTAGCTTCTACCAACCAGTTCAGACCGACCTTGTATGTGTTCATTGTTTTGTTATACCAAGTCTCTGTGTCTCCTACAAGAACCCAATCATTAACTCTGAGGTTTTTCAACACCCACGGTCCCCAATTCTTGCCATTCATCTTTACTATTTTTGGATAATGACACATGAGAATGTGACCCTTCTATGGTAAATTGGTGTGGCACTCCAGTTCTTACACTTATTCTAGAGAGGTCTAAAGGCATTTTCTAATCTTAATATAGTTTGTAAAATAAGTTCAGAAAGGTTACTTGCAGAGGTTAGCTCCAGCGAATCTTCAATGCAAAGCATTAAAGGTTTTAACTCACCTTCTCCTTTAGGTTTGCTCCCCGCATCCCCAGCCTCTTTCTGTCAATTTTCATTCTGTTCCTCGCTACCTTTTTACTCTCCTCAGCTCCTTCTCAGACAGTCTTTAATCCAATGGTCTTCACTTCCACTGGCAAAACAGCCATCTTCTCTCCCACGACCGCGTCATACCACGTCATACCGCGTCTCCTGTACTGTATTCCTGTGGTTTGTTGAGCATTGTGACTCTGGTCTTCTCTCTTCTTATTACGCTTATCTTTTTCTTGTGCTACCAACTTTTTCACGTGTACTGCATGTTGTTTAATGAGAGTAAGGTTCCCAGTGTCCCAGCCAACGCACATTCTGAGTGATGTCCTCCTGTAATCCGTTCATGAAACTGTTCCTCAGGTGTGCTTCATACGGCGAAATTGCTGCCACAGACATGTCTGCAGGCCTCTCCTGTCCTCTTTTTGCATCAAGTACCTCAGTGAGGTGGATGAGATATTGTGACATATACAGGAGATATTTTCTCCAGGTTGTTGTTTGTACATTGATATTTTAGTCATATCCATTTTCACTGGGAACGCCTCTTTCCATGCTGCTGTAAGGCTCACCACAAAACCATTAAATGCTTAGTTTTCTCTGTGATCAGCCTGAGCTCACCATGCGAAAACATTGTCCGTTGGCCAGGAATACTTAATCTTCGCAAAATCCACACCCAATTTTCTTCCCAAAAGTCTCCGCATTTCATGAGATGTCAGGCAAAACTCTGATCTCAAAATCTGCTCATTTCATCACCAAATTTCTGTCCATGTGCCCTTTCAATATGCTTTATTGTCCATGGTCGGTGAACGAGCATCGCTGTGCCATCTGCCCCTGCTACTTCAACCATTGGAGCAGTGATCACTTGATGAAGATCTCACTTGATGAAGATCTCCTCTCTCTCGTCCTCGCTGTCATCAGGCAACGGTTGTAGATCGACCTGTTCCCTTTTCAGCTGGGACTTGGTTCGACTATGTGACGAAATTGGGGACAGAGCTGTGCTTGCTGTGCGGGGGCTTTAGGCCTGTCAAGAAGTTCCTTGTCCATCATGTCTTGCTCGATCTGCTGAAGGGACTAACTGTCGAGGAGCTGAGGGTCGTGGGGGGCAGCCGTCCAGGTCGGGATCTGAAACAGACTTAAAACACTGAAGGAATCAAAGTTTTGTGCTTGCAGTTTAGGTTGTATGCATTTTTCTCTAAGTTCTGCTTCTGTTTTCCACATATTACATCCTACCCAATTGATTTACTTTGTTTTTCTTTTTATTATTTTGATTCTCAATCTCTTTTTGTTGTAATCTCGCCTTTAATAGTTCTAACTGTCTAACTGGCGCCTACTGAAACTCCCTGCTTCAGGAAAGCCACACTCCTTAATCCACATTTCTACTTGGGTCACAGACTCGGGGCTTAATTTCTAAACATAAATTGGATGTTAGGTTTATCACAACTCCGTGTAATCTTTTCTTTAGTTTTGCCGTTACCCATGATTTTTACTTATCATATTTACGCATGCCACTACTTCATAGTGAACTCAGTCCCCTTGACTGTTACCTGTGCATCTTGCACCCTGACTGGATTTACCTCCGGAGGTTCTTACACAGAGCGCGTTTGCTGCGGGGCCAGGTTTTCGTAAACCAGCGAAACCATTACCCACTCTCTTTTCTTACCCGTGTGATAAATCTAAGCAAAAGTCACAAAGGTTTTATTTTAAACTTCTGCAGAAAGAACAGTCTCATACAGCAAACAATTGCAGCATGGAGAAAGGTCATTTCTTTCCCTCAGCTGCCCTATTTTATACACCAACATCTCTGCTAACACCCCATACATGAAGTTCCTACATTCAAACTCACAACTCTTTATCTGACCCAGAGCAGATGTCCATACCTTATCATTTATTCAGGGACTACAGTCAGGTGGTTTCTGTTCTGTTCTCTGCCTTGTGTTTCTAAGCTTCAGCAAACAAGTTTAATTGTGGCACAATTACAAAATGTGATTTTTCCATTACAACACACCAACCTGTAAATGCTCTTTTGCACAATATTCATCAATTGCTAATTTGCACAAACTATTATTTATCTTTGTTGCTACTAACGGAACGTTTACTGTTTACTGTTTCTCCTCCCACGACCTCAACTCATCACCTCATTACCACAGAGTATTGTAACGTCATGTCGCATTGTCACTTTGTCGCTCTTGTTTGCACGTGCACTGTATGTTGTCTCTTTTGTAAACATAGATAGTTCCCTGTTAACTTAAAATGTCAATCTGTCTTGTCCCAGCTAGCCGGCTAATTAGGTCTCTTAGTGAGCTAGTTAGTCAATTTATGTTGTTAATTTATGTTGCATGTACTGTGAACTAAACTGTACTGTATATGGTTGAAGTGACAATAAAAGCCTACTTGACTTCACTTGACATATTTATATATTTTACATATTTCTACTTTATATACTTTTTATATGTTATATTTTTTCCTATTAGCATTTTGCCTCCTTATTTCCTTTTTTCTTTTCAACAGTCGTGTTCAAATCATTTCACTGCATACCATACTGTGTATGATTGTGTATGTTACAAATAAAATTTTTTAGTTGAATTTAAACACAGTTTAAGTCAATGCTGCCGATAACACGAATGAGGAAGTCTAGTAGAGATAGATGGCGAACGGCATTGTTACCCTCTCATTAATTTTTGAGTTAACCTATTAAACTGTATAACACAAGTTGTCTACACATTTAAGCATGGGCATACTGCAAGTATACAGAATACAACAATGATTCACCCAAAATTGTAGGCTCTTCTACCTTAGCAAATGTGCCCTTTTGAGACATTAGAAAAAGGATCCAGAAGAATTCGCAGCCCAAAGACAGAATGGACAGGACCTGTTGCCAAGGTAAATGTCAATCACTTTGGTACACTAACCAAGCAGCGCTTTCATTCTGACCGGCCAGTCATTTCTGTAAACAAGGATGGGTGGATTGTTTCACTCCTATCCTTCCCACGTGGGGTGGATCTCGCTATGCTGTGTATGACATGGTGAACGTTTAATGTTTAGATTAGAAAATCTAACATGCACTTTTGTGATCATCATCCGAAACTAAAAAGTCTCTGTTTAAAGTTTAGGGAGTAAAAGTAGAGGTTAGTAGATGTAAAAACTATCACATATGGGGAAAAAAATCTAATAATGTACAGATGCATGAAAAAAAAACTGTAAAAAATACAATGATCTTAGTACAGTATGTGTCCTACATTCATGTGTGATTCTCTGTTTAGTGAGAATTATAACTATTTCCTCAGACATGCCTCGTCTTTGCTGTTAGCTCTTCAGCCACACTCTTGAATATTCTTAGTATATTTGTTCAAGTTCCAGCTATAAGTCTAGACTGGAGAATGGGCAGACAAAACACCCAGAGCCGAGTAAATCAATTTCACTTTACCTCCTATAACCTGCATGTTCAAATAGCAGACATTTCAGTATAATAATATGGACACCTTTTCATCTTTAACATAAATCACTACATTCATCATTAATATATTTCTGTTTAACACACAGGGTGACACCACAAACCAGGATCAATCTCTGAATGCACTGAAGCATTTATACCAGACAGAGCATGCATAATAAGTTCCAGTGGGAGTCCACATGGCTACCAAGAGCAAATGGGTACAGAAAAACATAAAACCAAACATGATTAAATGTGTTTATATTGATAAAATAAAAGCGTTTAATGTCCGCAAGCAATATATTACCTATGTAAAACAAAATAGTATGCAAAAGAGGTTATTATTTTTGTTACACGACTTGACATTTTTAGGGATGTTTAACCTTAATACAGTTTACTGTGTACTGAACGCTATATGGTTGAAATGACAATAAAAGCTCTTTAAAGTTGACTTGACTTCTTTTGTAAAAAATATATATTTTTTTTAAATATGATCTCAAATTACATACATTGAAAATTGACCTTTTAACCAAACAATATTTTCATTAAATATTTTTTTTTCATTTGCTCACCTTACCCACCCTTACTTGTCACTGATCCCTTAAATAAAATTTTGGCAAAAGGAACACCCCATATGTTTTTTTTCTGCAGTGTATTTAACATTAGACAAACAGACGTTCATTCAAACGTTACCTGAGTAATAACTTACCATAAAGCTTGCATGATGGGTCAAAGCCGTACAGCTGATCTCCAGATTCCCATCACTCTCATACATTAACCACATGATAACTGAAAGCTCACCTGATGCCCACCTACACTCTATTCATGCATTAAACATGGAACTTGCTGGGATCACTGACACTGGGCAGGTGATGTTTAACAATGTCAATTAATCTGTCAGAAAAAACCCAGGTGAGGCTTGAACTCACAACCTCGGCATGGATTGGCATGTACGGTTGTATAAGTACCGTGCGCTAAATGATTGCTCCACTAGAGCCACAGAGTCTAGGTTATGCCCGCTTACACTTTTAACCTGGATTATTTATGGACATTAAATTGTATGCAAGGTTCAATTATGGGGTTGGTATGTATCTCAAATAGAGGTTATTATGACCATTGGAACTGTACCTCAGCATGGCTTTACATGTATATACTGTAGAAGGAGACCATGGTGATGATTTGCATCACTATGTTAGTGTTTTTTTGTTGTTGTTGTTTTTTTGTGTTGTGTGCTCTAACTCCTTTTGTGTTGCTGGAAAAAATACTCAGCAGGATCTGAAAAAATTAGTCAAATCTTTACATGTACTCTCAAATACTTCAGAAACAACTAGAACACTTCTGACAGGTGACCTAAATAACATTATCAATTATATTCAGAGAAACTTATGATAGAATCACAGGCACTCAAGGCTCACCCATGCCAAAGCAATTTACTAGGTGAACTAGACATCACTTAGTTCAAGAGGTTTTTACTAACCACCGCAAAGCTACAGTACAAAATCCATATGATGCCAACTAACATTGGTTCTACTCAAGTTCTAGTGGAGATGACACTGGGCATTCAGCTACTGTAGGTCACATGTACTGTACCACTGGATTAAACTTACTATATGGTCCAGGTGAGGCTTGAACATGTGACCCACTGAGGTCACTTAGACTAGGCATGCAAATATGTCACCAGAAAAAATAAGTAGAGTTTAGGTTTAAGGCATTGTTTGAATTCAGAAACTAGGCATTGATGCATCTTTACGGTTGTCTAAGTACCGCGCCCAACTGAAAGCACTCCTTACATTCTTTTTACGAAACTAACTGAGACCACCAACATTGGGCAGTTGACATTTGACTCAATCACTTTAGTGAAAGCATTAATAAGTACCACTTACTACTGAGTGCACCAATGGAGTTACAAAGGTCATGGTACACCTACTTCCCCTTCCAACTTGTCACTAACCACTACTGAAGCTACAATTACATATTTCCATGAAGGGATGTAACTTGGTCAGCAACAATATTTAGGTAGGTGGTACATGTCAAAGTAACATCCACATGAATGGCAGGACCCAAGGTGTCCCAGCAGAACACTGCCCAGAGCATCACACTGCCTCACAGTTGGCTCACCTTCTTCCCATAGTGCATCCTGGAGCCAACTCCTCCCCAGGTAAGTGATGCACACCCACATGGCCATTCACGTGATGTAAAAGAAAACATGATCCATCAGACCAGGTCAACTTCATCCATTGCGCCGTGAATAAGTTCTGATGCTCACATGTCCATTGTTGGAGCTTTTGGTTGAGTACACGGGTCAGCATAAGTGCCCTGACTTTTTCACTAATTGCGCTGAAAAAAATGTGATCCTTGTTACAGTCTATCAGATCCTACCTCTTGACAAGTGTGAATGTACGGAGATAATCAATGTTATTAACTTCAACTGTCAACTGTTTTAATGCTATTGCTGATCGGAGAACATAGTAAAATAAAGATTATCACACTGGGTTGTAGATAAATATAATATGTTAATGATATTCCCTTCTTTTCTGCTCTTTCTATTATGTTGTGAAACCCTTAAATTAAATATGTATGTCACTTCAATCTTTTATATAAGATCAAACTAGACCTAAATGTTCAGTCTTTTTTTTTTTCTTAAATAAAACTATTAAATTGTATGGTTCCTTAGCAACTGATGCACTTTGCAGGTTCATTATTAGCTCAGCAACAAAGCTTTGAAGATCGAGAGAAGTAATTAAAGAAATTAACACTGCTATCATCAGTATGGTCCATCTGCTGTCTTAGTTCTAAGCCATCTGTCAGAATTGCACACAGATAAGTATTATGTAACTCTTCATGATCTCTTGCTAAATTAAAAACTTGTGTACCTTTCCTTAATAAATGCGCTTCAGCCTGATTGAGGATCAGGAGATGCAAAAAAAAATAATAATAATAATCTAATGCAATCTTTTAGACCCAGTCAATATTTCTGCCAATCTGATCTGTATTTATCCCTGCGTTTCAGAATGCGTATGAATGCCACTGGAACTCGTCTGTGATTCTGTTACTTTGCTGGATTTGGTCTCAGTTAATCTTCATTAATGTGTAGAAGTGGGTAAGATCTTTCAGGAAGATGTAGAAGTTGTCCCTGTTCACTGTTCTAGCAGACAAACAGCAAACTGAACATCATTACAACTGAGAAATGATCATATGCTTACTAAAGACTAAACTTCGGCAACATTGCACTGATTAACTTTTTTAATTTACTTTAATTTTCTCACAGTCTCTCTTTTTTCTTTTTCTTTTAGAAATAGAATCACAGCTTGTCATTTTTCTGAGAAACCGCAAAGGCGTGTAAACTGACTGTTATAAAGCTCCGACACTGGAGACTCCTTCCACTAATGTTAAACAAACATCATTAACTCACCTTGTGAATTTAAGTGAATTGTCTTATGTTTCCGGTGAAGGAGTTTTTAAAAATGAGAAATTAATCATCGACTCTGGACTAATCGAGTCCAGAAATCAGCGTCCCTGTGGTGTAAATTACTGTTGTTGTTGGAGGTCGCCACAGCGGACCATCTGATCCGCACAACAATTTGGCACAGGTTTTACGCCGGATGCCCTTCCTGACGCAACCCTCCCATTTTTTTGCCAGCACTGCATCCAGTAATGAATATAAATTGTTTAATTGATCATTTAATCATTTAATTGTTCTATAAATACGGGGTGCTTATGTAGAGATAAATTTCAATTGAGCGAGTCTCAGTAACAAAAACGTGCAGTAAATATAATTACTTCTTTGCATATTTTAATGACTCATTAGTCATAATTGTTTGTATTTAATAATGCAATGCCACATGCACATTGTTCTTAATTGATCAACTATCACTTGTTTATACTCATGAATAAATCATGACTTTGAGAGATCTAGGTTGCCAGATTCCTAATTATTCAGTAATTAAAATGAATTTTTAATCAGTGAAGTTTTGACAGCAAAAGGATAACTCCAACTATAATTTCAAATAATAGAAGAAATATTGCACACTGAAAGAAAATATTACGTGCATGTTTTATTTTAGTCACAGAACATTGAAAACAAAATCAGTATGAATTTTGTGTTATTTTGCAAAATGCTATAATTCTTATTTGCAGAATTATACATGATGAGTTTGATGAGTTTTTTTTTTTTTTTTTTTTTAAATTTATTGAACTAAAGCAGTAGTGAACTTTGGTTGTGAGTTTGTAATCTTTATAAACAATACAAAAACATTTAGTTTACAGCATCCTTCTCCACCAGGCTTACTTTCACTTCAGTACAACTGCTTGCTATCACAGTAAATGTACCACTTAACCAACAGCTTCACACACAGTGTGTGTATTAATGTCTCTTGTACACAAAGCTTCGTTACAGTGCTTTAATGTTATACCTCCACCTCATTTTACATTTAAAACATTACCTTAAGTGAATCATGGCTCCCACATGGGCTAGTGATAGGAGCATTTGGAATTGAAACAATTTTTGCACTAGAAACTAACTTTACTACAGTAGTACCACCACGAGGTTCTGCGGGTTCCAGGTGCTTCCACAAGTTTAATTGTTAAAATGTTTAATTTTTCATGCGGAAAGACTAGAAACATAATCACTACGCCAAAACTTGTGGTGAACCATAATTATGAAATAGAGGTGTTACAGCACAGCAAAGTAATTTTTTCACAAATCCCAGGTAGGAAGCTGGGATCAGAGCACAGGACCAGCCAGACTAGAGCACACCTGGAGCAGATAAGGTTAAGGGCTCAAGGGCTCAACAGTAGCATCTCAGCAGCGCTGGGGTTCGAACCCCCGACCATCCAATCAGAAACCCAGGAACCTACATCCTTAAGTGTTTGAGCCACCACTGGCCCCTGAGAGGCTGCACAACATCCAAATCATATTATTTTTGTGTGATCAGACTGGGCGTGCTGGCCTGCGGTCCCCACAGGGTGGGTGAGCCCTGGATACACATGTATTCTTTTTACCAGTTTAGTTGGGCAGGACTGAAAATGTTGTTTGGTTTGCCTGTCAGTCGTCATAACGTTATGGCTGATTGGTGTATAGCAGTTTACAGTTCCCACAGTTTGTCATGGATAAGCCTGTGTGCCAGAGAATAATAGTTGGCCAAAATGAATAAAAGTCTAAAAAT
The DNA here is from genome assembly GCA_030014215.1 of Clariallabes teugelsi. NCBI lineage: Eukaryota > Metazoa > Chordata > Actinopteri > Siluriformes > Clariidae > Clariallabes > Clariallabes teugelsi. Next base: position 20,036,364 of record JAQMYG010000020.1, read on the forward strand.
GATATTTATCACGTTCTCGGGTCAAAGTGTTAAGTTGGAGATAAAAGAAAATAATGCTGTAAAAAAGATGCTGAGTTTAACCTAATGAATTTTTAAAAAATATCACCAGGAGAGAAGAAAATAAGTGTGGATTGAATCCTCGGTAGTCATGAAGCAGGTCTAATGTGAAATCCTTTAACTGTTGTGTTATTAAGGCTGGTGCTGAGAATGCCATGAATATTTAATAGCACTTTATCAGTCAATAAAAAGGAAAACTGCTCTGGAAAACGAGGAAAGAAGGAAAATAAAAACCCAGTGTAGCGACAAAACATTGCGAGCTTTAACAAAGTACATTATCTCAAGTTTATTATTTTCATTGATCACATTTACGGGAATATTAAACTCATTAAATCAGCAGAAACATGTTTATTAGCAGCACTGTGACACTGGGTCCGAATAAACGCCGACCGATGGTGCAGCATAATCTAGATTTATTCAACAACAGATAACAACAGTGTCTGGTTTCTGAAATCAAAACACTGAATAATTTTTGTGGAAATTGAGGGGAAAAAAGGAAAACTAACAGTTAAATGCTTACAGCTGCAGGATGGACATGATGCGAATGTCACGTACCTGTGTGAATAAACCTCCAGCATGAAGTTACTCATTCAGTGACAGGAAGTTAAAGTAATTAGCTAAAAAAAAAAAGCATGTGACTAAGTACAGTAACACATTCAAACTTACAAATTAAAAGTAATAAAAACATCTAAATAAACTAAATAAACAAGTCTAAGTGATTGTGTAACAACGTGTCATTAATATGAATAATAAGAAGCAGTGTTAGTGATGAAATGATGTACAATTAAAAAAGTAAAAAGTATTACATTAAAATAAAGCCAAAGTAACAAAATAATAACCACAGACTTATTTCACTTACGGCAGTCGCTGTTCTGCACAGCTCAGAGCTTTATTACGGAAAGAAGCAACACGATTGGATTGTTTGAAAAGAGAAAATGTGGGTTTTGTCTAAAACATGTTTAAAGCTTTTCAAATGAGAATATTCAAAACAAAATACAAAGCCAAAAGTTACAGAGGAATAAAGACAAGAAACAGAATAAAGTAAAACAATAAAAAAGTGAAAGTAACAAAGTAACAGTATAAAAGTGACAGTACAAAAGAATTAAAGTACATTTGTCTTCAGACAAATGAGACATGAGAAGAAACACTCCTATTAAAATTACCCTGTGTAATGGAGCTCGCACATCTGGCTAAGAGAGACTGTTTTAATGGTATTACAGATGTGCCTGCGCTTTAATTCCTTGTGGTGTTTGTGTGATCAGTGCTCCAGATAAAAGTTTACTCAGAGTTATTTACACTGGCTTCTTTCTGCTATTGTAAATTTAATGTAAACGCTTTTCGTCAGTGATTTCTCTGACCAACACAAATGAA